>BDUI01008583.1:5487-16865 GCA_002335545.1 Apodemus speciosus
GATACCTTGTGTTTTGAAGGCGGCTGATGATAGCATTTAGGACACCCCAGAGCTAAGAATATGCAGTCCCTTGTTGGCCTTTTTGGCGTTGAGATCATGTTGAATTGATAATTTTGGTTAACAGTAGACCTGGAAGAGCTCTAGAAATAGGGACATTTCCTTTTACCAAGAGATCAACCTCCAGAGGAAAGCTGCGTGCTCGGTGGCCCTTCTCTGAGCAGCCCGACTTCTGCCCGCCCCGCGGTCCCGCAGCTGAGGCGCCCAAGCTACTGCTTGGAGTGTGAGGTTTGCCGTGCGGTCCCCGGGACCAGCCATGTACGCTGGCTGCATGTGCTAGAAATGCTGTGTTCTCTTTTCAATCTGTCTTTTGTTACAGTGAACTCAGAAAGGGAAAACGAAACTTTCCTTTCCTGTACTGCAAAGCTAACAAACAGCTCAAAATGCATGGAGGTAAAAACCTCTCTCTTTTTCTCCAGGGTGCAATTTCAAGCCATTCTGATGACAGCTATTGGCAGTAAAACCTGTGTAAAACATTCAGCATATTTCAACAACGTTAATAATTAATGAACATCCTATGTCATTAATTTATAATAAATCCAAGCTGCTTCTGCGTTTTTAAATGCTTTGCTCAGGATTCGACCGTACAAATAATTAGTTGAAGCTGACAGTCTTTAGATGCCTGGGTTTGCACTGTCATAGGACACCTTCTAGAGTTAATAGCYGGTGTTTACTGAGAGTTGGGGTCTTAGGAGACCTAACTACTTTCCATAACCTGTAAAGGGCTTTTCTCACCATTAGAACACATGTTGGAATAAAAAGACTACTTCCTGCTAGCAACAAAAGAACAATGTATAATTATGACTAATCACATACAATTGGGTGTGGRTATTCCCGATGTATTTTAGTGGGCAAATTTGCTCTTCTTTATGTTGGCTTAGAGGTACTGGGTGCATAAAATATTTTGACAGTTTGTTAAATAATATGAACTTATATAAAAAAGCAACTAACGCTGAAGAAATAATTTCCAAGTGCTCAATCTGTTTATTACTAGTCCTTACATTAACAAATGCAGAGCAGACTAATTTTTATTTTGGATTGTTTTTTGGGACAGCATCTTGTGAGGCTCTCCTTGTACCTGTTATACAGTTTAGGCTGACTTCAAACTCAATCCCCCTGCCTCAGCTGCTAGAGTGGCAGGATCATAGGTCTAGGACTCCCTCTTCTTTCTGATGTCTGAGACCTTTCACTTGTTATCTGTGCACGTGCAAAGATCTATGTCCTGGTCATTGTTAGTTTGGAACTCTGGGAAGAGCAACCTGTTACTTTTCATTCTCTTACCTGGGCTTCTCGCAGCAGCGTCTGGGTCGTTCTCTGTCTGTCAGGCTCCAGAGACCCGAGGCTCTTCCGAACCTGCCAGAGGCTCTGCCAACAGGTCCCCCCGCTCTACTCAGCTCTAATTCCGAATTCCATGTTTAGCCACTGTCCACCTATCAGAAGCCACCTTCCTTTGATGGTTAAGCCCATCACTGCCAACTGTTGACACAGACATGACAACTCAACCTTACTCACGTGACACAGTCACAACTTAGAAGATCTTTCCTTAGTTACTGCTCAAAGAACCACTTACAAGAATTGGTGATATGGAATTTGGTGCAAGGGAGGCATAGTGGCTCAGGCAGGAGTGGTCCTGGGAGTTGTAGTCCAGCCTGGGCTACAGTGTGAACCCTTGTCTCAAACACACAAACATAACTGGTCTGTGGGGAGATGTGGCTTATATTCCAAGGGTTCAAATGTTGGAGGCCTGGTTTCTATGTGGGGTTAATGACAAAAAAGACATTCTGTGTATGTTCGGTGCAGATGTAACTTCTTTCAAATATACTTTGACCTGTAATGGGCTGAATCCTCACATGTATAACCCTGCAAACRGTCAAGTATCTATGAAGTGATTAATTCCTCCAAGCAGCATGRAGATGCATTAAAATCATGGTGGGATCGTATCTCAGACTCAGGACTTGTAATATCACAAGAATATCACAAATGTTGCTAAAGATAGAGAAAAACTAGAACCCTTGTTTACTACTAGTGGTGGGAAAAATTGAAAAAGACAAAAAAAAAACCCAAAACCAAAACCAAACCAAACTAACGACAAAACCCAAGCAACCAACAAATGCTAGAGCCAGAATGATGGTTCAGAAGAGCGGACGTCAGGGCTTCAGAGCACCTTTTGCTCATATTCTCACCACACACGCAAAGGTACGCCTTAAACAGCCACTAAGTGCTGAATGGGCAGAGAAAAGATGGAACGTAGTACACACACACAAAAATACCCATCCTGTTAGATGGACACTTGGCAGGGATTCTCCYACGAGAAGTGTCTGCATCACAGGACAAGCTGCAGTTTGATGTACACTCCAAACTCGGACAGGTCAGGTCTGCTGCCGGGGACCAGGGCAAGGTGGGGAGGGAGAGGCTATCCATTGCAAGGACCTGCTGCTGTTCAGACAGCGCAGGGAGCGGACACCRCATTGCACTCAAGGCATCGGGGCCGGTCTTATGGTAAACGTTCATGCCACAGTTTAAAAACACAACCCGRCTGAGAAAGCAGGTCACTGGTGGCAAATTTACCTCAGGATAGGATTCCCAAGGTCCGCCCAAGGTCCGTCATCAGCACAAAAAATAAGCAACAATCAAAATTACACTGCGTTAATAAAAAGGAATTTAGTAACATATATCCAGACATTAAAAAGCTCAAAATGATAGACTCTACAATCCCTCTTCTAAAATGTAAACTTAAACTAACCTAAAGATAGCACATGCTTTTATATCTAAAGATGGTCTGTTAGAACCACACACAACTGAACAATCAAAACCCTAAAAGTAACAATAGCCAATGGGGAAACATCCCTCCATGGATTATTATACAACCAGCAATATTAAAGCGCCCAGAGGCAGTACTGTGGCTCCTAACTCCATTACAGCTACNACGAGAAGTGTCTGCATCACAGGACAAGCTGCAGTTTGATGTACACTCCAAACTCGGACAGGTCAGGTCTGCTGCCGGGGACCAGGGCAAGGTGGGGAGGGAGAGGCTATCCATCTACAAGGACCTGCTGCTGTTCAGACAGCGCAGGGAGCGGACACCACATTGCACTCAAGGCATCGGGGCCGGTCTTATGGTAAACGTTCATGCCACAGTTTAAAAACACAACCCGGCTGAGAAAGCAGGTCACTGGTGGCAAATTTACCTCAGGATAGGATTCCCAAGGTCCGCCCAAGGTCCGTCATCAGCACAAAAAATAAGCAACAATCAAAATTACACTGCGTTAATAAAAAGGAATTTAGTAACATATATCCAGACATTAAAAAGCTCAAAATGATAGACTCTACAATCCCTCTTCTAAAATGTAAACTTAAACTAACCTAAAGATAGCACATGCTTTTATATCTAAAGATGGTCTGTTAGAACCACACACAACTGAACAATCAAAACCCTAAAAGTAACAATAGCCAATGGGGAAACATCCCTCCATGGATTATTATACAACCAGCAATATTAAAGCGCCCAGAGGCAGTACTGTGGCTCCTAACTCCATTACAGCTACGCACACTGTGCTGACAGCATTGTGGGCAATGTCTCTCTTGTGTTTCTGTCAAGGTTTGTATAATGCTAAAGTTTATTTCCATAATCTAAAATAAATCTGAGAAGTAGTCTTTTTAAAAGASAACTGAAAAATAAATTCACCTTTGCCTCTTAATAGACTCAGTTTCATTTCACACCTAAAGCTCACTCAGACCATAAAGGGCAGAACTACCCCTCGTGGCTGTGGCCAGCTTTGTTCTGGTTTTGAGACAGGATCTTGCTAAGAAGCAAGGTTGGCCTCAAACTCCWGATCTCCCTGCTGCTCTGTGCAGCCCAGTACTGCGATTACAGGGAACAGCATGTTGCCCCGCCCCTCTGCCGTTTGTCATTTGGAAACACTGTTCAATTTCTTGTAGGTTAGAAGGATCTTCTGCGCTACCCTTACTCTCCAGAAGCAGCAAGTTTACAGCCTGCTTGGCTGTAACATGTAGAACCTGGCCTCACCCACTATCGTGGAGAATTCAGATCATCTATTGCTACTGGCTATGAAATTGAGTAGATAGCATGACAGGTGCCACACCCCAAATTTGTTTTGGGATTTAAATTTAAAAGGATCAACTGCTGTAAACCGGAAGCACGCTTAATATAATGAGGAATACATGATCCTAGATGTGCCGAGAACAAAGTATTTGATTTCACACCCAAGGTGAGCGTGRCATTTAGGATCTCCTAGAGGACTTGGATCAGCTCAGGTGCTSTARGTTGTAGAAGAARAGCAAAGTCCAAAACACCATGTTCACATGATTGAGAACTACTTCAGGACACGGGCCCCATCTGGCCATTAACACTCATTTGACCCCCACCCTGACCCAAGACAGGGTTTCTCCGTGTGGCCCTGGCTATCCTGGAACTCAACTCTGAAGGCTAGGCTGGCATCAAACTCTGAGATCTGCCTGCCTCTGCCTCAAAGTGCTGGGATTAATGGCCTGTGCCASCACTGTCCAGCCATTAATAACCACTGTATACCTTTAAACATACTTAATAAATATCTTTATGTATCTATGAAGAATTCTCAAGACGCCTAGCTCCACACCTGGTAAGGAAGAACACCCACATATAGAAAAATGCAAGTACATAGATACTTTTAGTTCTCAGTGATGTCATTTGATTGAAATGTAGCTAACGTCTCTGAATGGAGTATGTGTTGGCTTTTTATGACTATGACTGACATCACACTTTTCTTTGGGTTTGGGGTAACAAGGTTTCACGTAACCTAGGCTGGCTCTGAATTCTCTATGTAGCTACAGATGTCCCTGATCTCCTAATCATGTTTCCATCTTAAGTTGGGAATTTTGATTATCAGAAAAATACTACAAAACCATACAGCTCAAAATAGGAAGTCTTCTTATTGGTTTCAGGAATCAAAGCCAGGGAGCCCCACATGAGAAGCATGTGCTAGACCCTAGCTTTAAGACATCTTAAAATGTTAYATAAAAATGTTAATCTTTAACCTTATAAGGGTTGTTACAGAAAACCATGAAACCTTTGCATCGTTAATGTTAGATCAAATCGAGTAAGCAGAAAGATTAAATATTAACTTTTACCTTCTTGGCTATTTGTCATGTTATTTGCTCTTTGGACATATTATTTTATTATGTTTGTGAAGACATTAAAAACATACTTRTATAACCTAACAGGTTACAGTGCAGAAATGGTTCGTAGCATTGCCCTTTAAAACGGAATAGGACTGAAGAAAAGCAACTTCTCCTTAACAGCCCCAATTTTATGAATCCCTGTGGATCTTTTGAAGTAAGATATAAATCAACAAACCTAACTATTTGTATTATGGAATTTGTACACATGCACTGCTCAAATACATGATCAAACATTTTAGATTTCACTGAGSAAACTGTCTTTGGATTAAAAAAAGCACAACTCACTCACACCGAGTAGTCATGTGCTAGTTATTCATAAACTAAAAACTTGCAGGCTGAAAGACCTGTCAGTTTACGGTTCAGTAAAACCTTCATGTTTCACGATGCTCRGGCGTGCGACAAACAGTACACAGTCAAGTTCTTATCACACTAGGGCCTGAGACTCAGTGGTACAATTTCATTTGAGAGAATAATTACTATATACCAACTCAGTTAAAATGCCATTAGAATATTTTAGTGGGTTTAATTGAGTATATGATTTGCACCTTAGAAGTGTTCATTAAGTCTTGGAATGAAACATGTCACGCACCTTTAGTTTATGTGACAATACGTGTCACTGCCTTGTTTTTCCCCTGTTGATTTAAGTCTCTGTCCCTTTCCTTTTATATGATCTCATTTCTATAACGCACAGAGTAGTAGGACCAGCTCCAGCAGCTGTGGCTGGACAGTTGGAGGATTCAGGAACAACACACAGTTCCTAGAAAAATAATTAACCTCTGACCTTAATTCCCCCATCCAGCCATTACTTCCTTTGAGTATTTGTTTTTTATTTAGGAGAAGCTAGTTAAATTACATTTAACCTAGCATACTCTGAAGTCTTAGAAGATACAGGTCAGTGAATGATGATGGTCCATGACAAATTTTACTGATATATACTTTTTCAAAACAAGCAAACAAACAACAAAAATACAAAACTACCTAATCTAAAATCATCCAGCTCAGAAAAGTTCCAGAAAAGAAGACTGATCACTTCCCTGTCCTTTTGGAGGCTGAGAACAGACTCACTGATTTACTGGATGTATTAGAAGCCCGGAAGCCCTTCAGGCTCTACTCCAGGGACTGCGGACTCGGACTACTCGCYGAAGACTTGATCAGTGAGTATCAGGTGCTGGGACAGTGGCAGTGGCCAAGGGGACTCACAGGGCGGCGGGGGCAGAGGGGCRGTTTGCTTCATCCCTGACTACCCCTGTCGGGCTGGCCCGGCGGAAGCAGGCTTTTCCCATCTGCGTGCCCTCCAAGGCTGAGCGGCCGGGCTGCCACATGGGCGGAGGACACACATGGCTGYGTCTGTCCATCTCTCCTCTACGGCCATGGATAGATAGCTTCACGCTGAAGCTGGGCTCAGTGGAAACAAAGCTTCCACGTCTCCTGCTTCTGGGGGTCTTTGTACTATCTGAAACCCGAGAGATGGAAGGAAAACAATAGGACCAAAATTCAGCATCATTTAAGAATTGATCTGGGATATTAGGAATTCTCTGGAGTAGCTCCAACCTTTTTCCATTTGGAATTTAACTTGATTTATCCCATTTCTGTGCTGAGGAATGCGTAGTTCACCTGATGTTGGCAAACTTACTGTATCATATCTAAATACAAAACCTCCTGCGCATTCATCATGTTTTCTATCCTAAGACATGAAAACTCCATGCAAATCTGCTTTACTCGGTTTTGTTTAGCAATGTTATAAAGGTCAAACTCTGGACAGCGAACACAGTAGATAAGTGTTCTACTCTGGACCCCCATCCCGCCCTATAAATATACTTTTCCGTGGAGAGCTGTCTACATAAAATATGCTCAAGGGCAGAAGAATCTGGAAATGAGTTAAGTGAGAGAATCATCCGGAAGTTTGCTTTTCTTTGATGTATGTTGAAGCCTAAAAGTCCTAGATGATCCCATTACACAACAGCGCACACTGAAAGAACACACATTTTTCTATCATTTTGACTGATCATTAGTAAATTATTCATCGCAAAATTAGTAAAGTCAGAGCTAAAAGGCAAACTCAAAATCAAACCTCAAAGCTACTTCAGATATGCTATCCCGGTTCTGTACATTTTACAATTTAGAATAGGAGTCATCTCCTAGTAGTTACTAGAGATTGATAACTACATAAAATTCATGTCTTTCTCATAGCAAGTGTTTTATAGTAAAATATAAATGGTACTCATTAAATATACTTAAAGGCAAACAAGTCCTTCCTTATCTCAAAATTTATACTTGATGAATGTCTACCAGAGAAACTACTGGAGAAGAAAATAAGGTGACAGAAATAACTTCAARAGTAGCAGCAAGAGCCCATGCATGAAGATTTCTCTGTAGAAAAACATGTAGATTTTTGTATGAAATTAGTGTTCTCAGGTCAAGGCAAAGAAAGCATTCCTGGAGGAAAAGACGAGAGGAGAGAAATGCAGGCTGCGTTTCTGAAATCAATGGATGGAGAGATGGATGGGAGGGTTGGAGGGAAGGAGGGACAAGGAGGGAGAGACAAGGAGGCAAGACAAACGCCTTCTAAACTCTGCAAACGTACTACTCTGCAGAGAAACGCCATCATTTCCACCTCCACCATCTGATCCAGATGGAATATTAGGAGCAGTAAGAGATCAACAAATTGTATAGCAAACTTTTCTTCATATGGCTTAGCTGCATGTATGGCCCTCTGTGGACATGCAGTCTTCAGGAGACACTATTGAGTAGTTAGGGGTCTTATCTGTGTCACAAGCAAGCAGCAGTGGTGTGGAYACGGATACAGGGTGACAGTACACGGCTCTAGGGCATGATGACCTCACTTCCATACAGCAGAGGTAACTTTAAATCCTGCTCTGCTGTCTAAAAATGCCACAGCTAAAAGGTTCTTTCTCTTCTTAGATCTAGTAAGGCTTCCCTACCCTGCTTCCATGGTCAGAAGGGTCATTGTGTCGCACTGGCCTTGATCCTTACGAAGGGTTTCACAGCACGCTTGTACTGCTAACTTACATTCCATTCCAGCATCTTCCATGCTAAAACCCCGTCTCGACTGTGCTGCAACATGTCTGCATTCTCCCTCTTCTTGCTTGGTGTCCCTCGGCCAGGCAGACACCAATGGTCAAGGACAGCGGTACAGTCGGGCTGATTCTCTCTTCCCGCTTGAGGTTCACTGGGAGAAAGCCAAGGGTGACAAGACCTCTCTCCAACCYGCAGCCTGTTTTCAAACGGCAGCCCTGCTCACTGAACCAAGTAAAACTTCTGTTCAAAAGAGTCAGTGAAGCTCACAGGAGCGTGGGAGGCCTTTCCTGGTTAAAAAATGCCTGTGAAAACACCCCAGTCTCAGGGCTCAGGGATTCACTGGCGGGAGGGGGGGAAGAGGCTGTGAATGAAGCACATACTAGAAAATGAAATTGTTGGCTCGCTGCATCTCCTGGTCCTTCTGTTTCTCCAGGCTCTTTTGCCTTTTGGTTTGGGAGTCCCACAACAGCACATCTAGATACTCCAAGCTCCCCACTAACTGTTCCTGAACCAGAAGCAGCCGTAGGCAGGCACCGAGACTCGGCCATGCAGAGACACCTCTGTTCTTTCTTCCCCTCTGCTGCTGAGGACAGCCRCAGAGCCAGTGAGACAYCATATGATGTGAAGTATAGTGGCTTTGTCCACCGACTTGCTTTAGCAGGTTCTAATAAATGATAAAAGTCTTCAAGGGGGAGGGCCAGGGCCACGTGGTACAAACACTGACGCTCGAGAAATCATTTCTTCCCCGGTTATGCACAGGTCCTGAGAAGCTGCCACTTTGTTAGCTGGGGAGTCACATGGAACTCTGGGCTCAGCGTCTCTGCCATCATGTTGCTTTATCTTTAAAAGGGGGTTCCCCCTTAAGATGGTATTGTAATTACAACGTTTCCCTTTCCTCCCTCCAAAGACTTCCACACTTCCATATCTCCTCCCTGCGCCTCTGTAAAGTCATGGCCTCTGTTATTAATTGGCGTTGTATATAAATGGGCTGACTTCACTTAATGTTACTTGTATGTTTTCAGGGCTGACCAYTGGCGCTGGACAAGTAGGTGTGCTCTCTCCTGGGGAGGGCCACCGCTCTCATCCTCAGTTTTACTCAGTTATAATTGTGTGTGTGTGTGTGTGTGTGTGTGTGTGTGTGTAAGTATATACTACCTGTAGGCAGATGCCTACAGAGGCAGAAGAGAGTCTACCTGTGTATAGTATGGGTGTCTGCAAGCTGTGCAGTGCAGGCTCTAGAAACTCAGCTCGGGTCCSCTGCAAGAGCAGCATGTTCTCCCAACCAACGAACCGTGTATTAAACCTGCTTTGTTTTGTTTTGTTTTTGAGACAGCAGCTCACTATRTAGCCAAGGCTGGACTGGAACTGAGCTTGCTATGTAGCCCAGGTTCACCTTAACTTCACAAAATTCCTACTTCTGTTGATCCATTGCTGGGATTATAGATTTGAAGCACGATTCTGTGCTTTAAAGGGCTTTTGTGTAGAGTCACAATAGAACTCTTACTTACACGTGTGGCGTAAGGTCCAGAAATCTTTGATTAAAGCCAATTAACCTAATTTCAGTTAGCTACAGGCCCAACTTCAAACAGAAGATTTAGGTTTTTGGAAGAAAAAATATTTTGCATGTCCTTGAGAGCCCCAGTAAGAGGTTGGACAGCATGGTTTCTAAGATGGCGGAGACTGGAGCCCCGCTGAAGCCTTTGTAAAGCCCGTGGACGGCGCTAATGGAGTGTGAGCTTCGGCTGGTGCACCCCAACACCCTCAGGACTCACCCCCACCGCTGGGGCCACCCGCTTCCGCCCCTTACACCATCCAGCGGCATCATATAGACAAGTTGTCTGACGTAGGGCTTTACAACCCTGGTGCCACCGATCTTTAGCCTGGAAAAATCCTGTTATAGATAGCAGTTCAAACTAATGATGATCTGAGGTCAAATGTTATTCTGGGAACTTTACACAAGTGGGCTGATGTGATATCACAACAAATAACTTTATTATGCCGATTCTGTAGATGGAGTTCCGGAGGAGCAGAGGTGGATACCCACTGAAGCTAGTCTTAAATCCACAGATTTAACCAATTTCTGGTCAAACACAGCTTGGAAAAATTGTCGGAACAAGGGCTGCTTAAACAGTGAGGTCTACAGCTAGCTCACACTGCACTGAGTGTTATAAGAAAGTAGGAATGGTTCAGCACACAGGGAAAGACGTGTGTGGAGTGTGTGCGGACAGCCCCTAAGAAAAAGGACCACTGTGGGAACAAGGGTCTCCTGGGGGGGACGACGACGGGGGACTGGAAGTTCCCTCGAGCAGTCAGTCTCCCCATCACTCTTACACCGTGCTCTGGTGCACCATGTACTCGAAGTGAAGAGAAGCAGAGCACCCAGGAAGCATTTAGGCCGGAATGGCCTGCTGATGAGACACGACTGGTACCAGGAGGAGAGGCAGGGGAGGGACAGGGGACATCGTGTGGGCACAGAGCGCCACTCTTTCCTGAGAACAACAGTGCTTTGACAGAATGGTGACAGGACAGCTGACAGCCAACAAGAATGACAACAAAGGGTTTTCTATGCGACACGTGACTCAGAAGATGTCTATGCCTAGTACACAGGGCGATGGGTGCCGGCTCATCTTAAGCTGCGGGCACAGAATCTGTCTCAGAAAGAGGAGCAGCCCTGGTTGTCTTCCTTRTTATCTTCAAGCCCAAAGCCCTGGCTTATCATTCCGTTTTTGGTTCCATTTTGAATGGGTTGCAAAACCGTATTGATGAATGATATTGGCAGCTTACTATTTAAAAGAATGCAAATTGCTTAAGTAGAGATTAAATGCACACAAATCCCAATAAGCTATGAGGAAATAAAGGTAGCTTTGTAAGCAAACACCACACAATAATCCCTAGCAAGTAGAAAACATGGAAACATTTCATAGCAGCAGTCGGTGGATGAGGAAGTCGATTACAGAGCGGACCCCGGGAAGAAAATCTAAGGTGCCTAAGTGATTCCTTTCTATGCACTCACACTTCCTGCCCGCTGCCTCCCCCAGTCAGCCTCAGCTGTAACGTGGCCAGGGTCAGGACCCAAGGCTCTTCTCCATGCCTAGCCTGCATCC
>BDUI01008583.1:68973-81263 GCA_002335545.1 Apodemus speciosus
TGAACCCACACACCTATGGTCACTTGATCTTCAACAAAGGAGCTGAAAACATCAAGTGAAAAAAAGATAGCCTTTTCAACAAATGGTGCTGGTTCAATTGGAGGTCAGCATGTAGAAGAATGTGAATTGAACCATTCTAATCTCCTCGTACTAAGCTCAACTCCAAGAGAATCAAGGACCTTCACATAACTAGACTAATAGACACTGAAACTAATAGAAAAGAAACTGGGGAAGACCCTGGAGGACATGGGCACAGGGGAAAATTTCCTGAACAGAATACCAATAGCTTATGCTCCAAGATCAAGAATTGACAAATGGGACCTCATAAAATTACAGAGTTTCTGTAAGGCAAAGGACACTGTCAAAAAGACCAATCTGCAACCTACAGATTGGGAAAGGATCTTCACCAACCCTACATCTGACAGAGAGCTGATATCCAAAATTTACAAAGTACTCTAAAAGTTAGACACCAATGCCCAAACAACCCAATTAAAAGATGGGTTACAGAACTTAAGAGAGAATTCTCAATAGAATTTGAGAGAATTCTTAAATTGCTGAGAAACACTTAAAGAAATGCCCAAAGTCCTTAGTCATCAGGGAAATGCAATCAAATCATCTCTGATATCCCATCTTACACCCATCAAAATAGCTAATATCAAAAACTCCACATCAAATCCAGCACATGCTGGCAAGGATGTGGAGGAAGAGGAACATTTCCTTGCTGGTGGGAAAGCAGACTTGAACAACCACTGTGTAAATCAATTTGGTGGTTTCTCAGAAAACTGGAAATAGTTCTACTTCAAGGGCCAGCTATACCACTCCTAGGCATATTCCCCAAAGATGCTCAACCCACAAAGACACTTGATCAACTATGTTCTTAGTAGCTTTGTTCATAATAGCCAGAAACTGGAAACAACCTTGATATTATTCAACTAAAGAATGGATAAAGAAAATGTAATTTATTTACATAATGGAATACTATTCAGCTATTGAAAACAAAGACATCATGAATTTTGCAGGTAACTAGATGGAAGTTGGGAATATCATCCTGAGTGAGTTAACCCAGTCCCAAAAGGTCTTTTCTTTCTCTTATTAAATATACCTTCAAATTTTACATGTCTCAGAGTAGAACTGCTTGGTATTAGCACCCTCTCGCCTCATTCTCATTGTACCTATGTGACACTTCTTATTCCCCCTTATTTGATATTTTTACTTCTGTAATAATTTTAAGCATTCTAAAATACTATATTGTGATTCATATTCTGTGTTACCTGCCTTGGTCATGCCTCTACATTTTTTTATCTATTCATTATTGTGATACATACAACAATATCGCAAAGATAGTACCACCCAATTAATATTTCCCAAAACATTATTTAAATAATTGATGTCCCTTGTTACTATGAAATGAAGGAATAATTTGAATACAAGTAAAACAGCTTCAACATTGAGATATCTTCTCTATACACTGTTATAGCCAAGTAAACCTTCACTGGACACTCCTCCAAAGTGTATCTACAAATAGACATGATTACTCTATCAGAAGTCTTATTGAACCATGTTTTAATTACCTGTCTGCTAGTCTTCAACAGTTGATTGCAAACTCTGATGTGATGAGAATGGCACTATAATTGCTCCCTCATATCTTATATTCAGTACACACAGAGCCTTTCATCAGAGCATATTTAATATACTTAGCCCAGTAATGTGGATAAATCTATGAGTTGAAGTTCTTGTCATTCCTGAATTCTGCTTTACACCCTTGTGGACTGTTAATATTGGCATTGTGTTCTTCATTGAAGAATTAGGATAACTCCCTGCCAGTGTTTGCTTCTAGTTTAGTTGTGTCCCCACAAAATATGTTTGCTGACTCCAAAGAAGTAAGCTGAACACCACTGACAAAGCCAGAGTGAGCACTGTCAGTCTTTCCCCAGAAATACTGAAACTAGAATATCTAAGACTCTTGTCTCCAAAGAACTAGATTCTGAAAGAGAACAGTTGTTGACTATGAAAATTGTAACTCCAGGCTCAGCATACATAAGCACTCTCTTTGATCTATTATCTTCTCTTTTGAAAAACATGGCAAGGGATGTAACTATTATTGCTTATGTAGTATAACCTTTCTTGAGCAAGCATGATTTCAGTTCTGAAACAATAGTTGTTTCTAATCATTATCCAAAGATAAGTTCTGCAATATCTCTGACACTTTTTCCCATGTTCCTAGAAATACATTGTGCTAGAGTTTGGTCAAGCATGAATAAAGTGTTGGTTATAGTATCACATGAAGTTGCCTAAAATCATTTTTGATGTTCAGAAAGTGTTAAAAAATACCTACCCTTATTTGAAGGTATCATTCCAGGTGTATCTATAAACTTTCCTTTGTATCTCTTGAGTAGCAGGTACTAGGAAATCCAATGTATTAAAGATCTGCATTTAAACTGTGATAATGGTTACCATCTGTTATAAGAGAATTTTCTTTGATGAGGGGTAAAGACTACACTTATCTGTGACTCCAAGAACTTGCATGCTTAGATTGGATATAAGAACTTATATGCTTAGATTGCTGTTGGGGAATTATGCTCATTAATTACCATGATAACTTAAACCTCTCCAAGATCGATGACTTTACTAGCTCTGGGTATTTGGTTATTTTTCTAGTATCATCCATGGTTTCCCTCATGTTAAGTTTGTTTTAAGCCCTAATAGAAAGCTAATGATTATTGCTAGGGTATTTTGTACAACTGCTGTACACTTAGGGTTATTGTTCTCTTACAGTTCAACAACTTGTTGTTTATCCATAGGTTCCATAGCTCCCTAAAACTCTTGGTTGCCTCTCTTTTGGAAGCTTGCACAGCTCCTGCTGGTTTCATGAATACTAATTGTCAGGGAGGAGATATTTTGGTCAACTCTATCTCAGGGGCCTGTGAGTCCTGTTTCTGAAGTGCATGGTGTTGTCATCAATTGAGATTGACCTTTCACTTCTGGGTAAGGGCAACCAAGAACAATAGCAATAGGCTATATGATTTGGAAGTCCACTGGACAGCCTTGAGCAAGAATTCAATAGAGGGATTCTCATGTGTGATATTCAGGGCTTTTGTTAAGTGGTATTTTTCTCTTGAAGCAGCACTGTCATCCTATATGTTAAAAGTTAACTAAAATGATATTTATGTATATTTTGTATGGAGTTACATGTATTATAGTTTTGTTTATAGTTAATAGAATGATTCATTATGACATTTACATATATCATTATTGTTATTTTACCTCTGTTACCCTTTGTTTTTTATGCCCTCCCCATTCCATAAAGAGCCCTTTCCTTCCTTGTTTCATTGATCAGATCACTTATCTCATGCTATACATCTACAAAACACTGACATATCTAAGTTTTAGGGAACGTTGTGTAAGAAACCTTGTAGGAGCCAGAGGATTGGGGAGTTTGCTGTGTGATTATGACTCCTTGTAATGTGAGAAACTACACCCATAGAGTTTCACCAACATGACAGCCTAAACATGATCTGAACAAGGACAGCAAAAAGCATGCTACATGGACAGGGAAAAGCCCACTGGCTTCAATTCTACACAAAGAACTATAAGCAAGTAAGGATTGCTGAGTGTGGGAAAAATTGTCTTCTCCAGGAAGAAGCATACCAGTTAGTTTCTCAGTATATATATATAACAATGAACAAACAGCCTATGAATTTGAGGAAGAACAGGGAGGGGTATATGGAAGAGTTTAAGAAAAACAAGAGAAGGGAGAAATGATATAATTATTTAGCATCTCAAAAATAGGAGAAAAATTACTTATTTTGAAAAAAATGTAGATCAATAGAAAATGCAAAGTTCATTTTATTTTGTTAATTTGGTTTTGCATCCCAGTAAAATATGCTTCTCTTAAGCACAAGGCTTACCACTATCTACTTTCTATTCAGTCCTTTTCCTTACATTTGATTACCTTTCCTCTTTTTTAATATCCTTTGAACAAATGTGGCAAACCAGCTCCAGTGTGAAGCTGTCTATCTCACAGTACACCCTCCAGAAATGTTAAACATGATATGGGGAAAGATAGTGATTAAATAGTAAGAGTATTGTAAGCACATCTTAAGCTCAAAGTGAGTCTCACAATACTTGTCATCATAGTTTCTTCAACATTTTAATACTATTTCAGCCTTTCCTGCTACTATCAGTCTTAAAACTACCCTGCCTAATTCATGGGTCTTTTTTTCTCTAGTGTTCTAGTTACCACAGGAAATTCCAGAGTTCCTAATTTTGCATCTCCTTGATACTTGTCCAACTCCTGAAAACTTTCCATTTTGTTCTTTGCAAATAATGTCTTCCATTATTGGCAAAATCCAACACTGTCTGTCTTAAGTTCATCTATCAATATTTCTGCCTCCCATTTTTCATTAATTTATTTATTCACTTTACATCCCAATCCAGCCTCCTTCCTCCCAGCCACCCTTCCCTGCTCCTGTTTTCCTCTGAAAATAGGGAGTCCCTGGGTATCACTGAATCCTTGTACAGCAGTCACTTCAAGACTAGGCACATCCTCTTTCACTGAAGTCCAGGTAAGGGAATGAGATTCTGGCAGGTAACAGATTTAGGGACAGTCCCTGTCCAGACATTGAGGGACCTGCATGAAGACCAAGCTGCTCATCTGCTACATATATACAGAATGTCTTGGTCCAGCCCATGCCTGCTCTTTGGTTGGTGGTGCAGTCAAAGGTCCAGGCCAATTGACTCTGTTGGCCTTCCTGTGGAGGAGTTCCTATCTCCTTTGAATCTTTCAATCCTTCACCCAATTCTTCCATAAGAGACCCACGCTTTATCTAATGTTGAAGCTGTAGGTCTCTGCATCTGTTTCCATGTTCAGTGGAGCGTCTTAGGAGACAGTTATCCTAACTGGGCTCCTGTCTGTAATCATAACAGAATGTTATAGTATCTAACTATATAATACAATGTTACTAATTAATAGTATCAGGGAGTGCTGTTTTCCCATGGGATGGGTTTTACTTTGTGTCAGTCATTGGTTGGCCATTCTCTCAGTTTCTGCTCTATCTTTGTCCCTGCCCTTCTTGTAGGCTGGACAAATTTTGGGTCAAAGGTTTTATGGGTAGGTTGTTGTCCTTTTTCCTGAATAATATTCTGTTGTGTCAGTGTACCACACCTCTACCTGCAATCCTGGATCTCCACTCCATATCTGGGGTCACTTTTCTTCCTTTATCCCTGGAGACCTGCTGATCTCCTTCCGGTTCTTGTACTTAAATCCTAGGATTACTTTAAGGAAGTTTATTCTCTGCTGTCTTACTGAACTCTCGCCCATTGTTTCCATTACATTTGCATGAGTCATCAGTACTAGTTCCAGACATTTCTCCCAATATTCTCTCTCACAGGCATTAGTTTCTAGTCACATGTCGTCAGGCTTTGGGCCAGTCTGCTATAGTAGTCACTATGTCTCATTCTCTCTCTCTCTCTCTCTCTCTCTCTCTCTCTCTCTCTCTCTCTCCTCTCTCTCTTTCTCTCCCTCTTTCTCTCTCTCTTACCTTCTTTCTAGCTATGATATATTATTTTATTGAAATATTTTCCAAATTTCATTATTTTATTTAGATTTTAAATAATTTTACACATGCATTTACACTATTTCCCCTCATCTCTCCCATTCATGTTCTTCCTCAAACTAATGGTGACTTTAAACACACACACACACACACACACACACACACACACACACACACATGAATATATGCTGTGGTAATGTATTATTAGCTTTCCCTAGTTAGGGTTGCTTTTGCTGAAATAAAACACAATGACCAGAATCAAGTTGAGGAGGAAAGAGTTCATTTGGCTTAAGCTCTATATCATTTTTAATCACGGAAGAAAGCCAGGACAGGAGCTCAAACAGAGCATTAATTCAGAGGCAGGAACTGATGCAAGCCCAGGAAAGGTGCCCCTTACTGCCTTGCTCCTCATGTCATGCTCAGTCTACATTTTATGGAACTCAGGACCACCATCCCAGGAATAGTGCTCCTCACAATGGGCTGGGTGCTCCTCCATTTATCACTAATTAAGAAAACTTTCTACAGGCTTATCTTCAGCTTGATTTTATGGAAGCATTTTTCTCAAAAACTTCGAACAACTCAGGTTCCCTACTCTCTGATGACTCTAGCTTGTTTCAATTTAATATAAAACTAGACAGTACATTGCTCCTGAGGCATTTTACTGTAATTTTCAAAGATAATCTTGCTTGGTGCTTTGGAATACTCTTCATTATTGCATTTGCCTTAACAATTATATAACAGACATAGGTGATGTATCAACATTCCATCACCCTTTCCCAAGTGATCATAGCTTTAATTTTAATCATTYTCCTAGCCTTATTTTAAGGCCATGACTATACCTTCAATTATTCTACTTTATTCACTGTGTCCTGTTATCCAGATAGTTCCTTCTATTACATCAATTTAAATAATTCTTTCTATTCAATCATATGCTGGGCATCTAACCCACCTAGTTTATAATCTTTGTTACTACCATAGACTTTATGCCATTTCATCCTTCATCAATTCAGATTCCAGGATCAAACATTCAAATCTCATATTTGCAAACAATGACTTTCATTTTCTCTTGTTTCAAGGGACATTAAATATATTAAATACATTAAAATCTAGTTAAATCCAACAGTCTTTCAATTGTATTACCAACACCTATGCAGATGGATGTAACTTGAAATCTTATATCCATGGTTATTAGAATAAAGTTTAATTCATAGTAAACAAAAATATAATGAATATATGCTCCTATTCTATGATTTCATATTTCATAGCTCATCAAAATGGGATTGAAATCTTGGAAAGTCATGCTATAAGTGTATCATCTGCTATGAATGCTTATCTCACACTCTGCTTGGTTGTTAAAAAAGTAATACACTTATGTTTATTTATTAAATACTATATCAAAAAGTGTTTTGGTGATTCAATTGTATAGGTGATTTGTTTCATCTTGTAATTTTAAAAGAAGTAAAAAAAAAACTAGTAGTTTTTACATTAGTAAATGTCAAGTGACCATTTCCTGATTTTATGCTCCCGTTTGTAGTTCTGTAGGACATTATGAGTTGATGCAGCATTCACAAGATTTGGAGACAACAGATGAGGACAGGACAGGACAGTGGTCACAGGACTGAACAGTGTTCACAGTATAGTATTGTGTTCATAGTATAAGACAATGATCACAGAATGATACAAGAAATACAGGACAGTGGCCACAAGACAGTGGACACAGGACAGTGGACACAGAACAGAACAGTCATCACAGGATCCTGAATATAGGACAGTGAAAACTGGACAGGAGAGTTGTCACAGTACATGACAGCACAGTGGTCACAAGATAGGCCAGTGGTCACAGGAGAGTACAGTAAATATAGGATATTTGTTACAGGAATGTTCTCACAGGAAATGACAGTGGTCACAGGACATGACAAAAGTCACAGGACAGGACAGTGGACAAAGGACAGGACATACAGAACAGTGAATACAGGACATGACACTGTTCACAGGACAGAACAGTGGTCACAAACAGAAGAGTCATCAAAGGACAGTGAATACAGGACAGTGAGTAAAGGACAGGAATATGAGCACAGGACAGGCAAGGACAGTGGTCACAAACCAGAAAGTGGTCACAGGACAGGGCAGTAGTCACAGGACAGAACAGGACTGTGGTTACAAGGCAGGAGAGTTTATCACATGACAGTACAATGAATTCAGGAAAGTAATCACAGGACAGTGGTCACAGGATAAGACAGTGGTCACAGGGCAGTACAGTGGTAACAGGACAGGACAATTGTCTCAAGACAGTCATAACAGGACAGTGGTCACAGGACAGGACAGCCATCACTGTTCAGTGAATACAAGACAATAAATACAGGACATGACAGAGTTCACAGGTCAGAACAGTGGTCACAAACAGAACAGTCATCAGAGGACAGTGAATACAGGACAATGAGTAAAGGACAGGAACGTGACCACAGGACAGGCAGGACAGTGGTCACAGGACCAGACAGTGATCACAGGACAGAACAGGACTGTGGTTTACAAGATTGGAGAGTGCATTACATGAGAGTACAGTAAATTCAGGAGAGTGGTCACAGGACAGTGGTCACAGAATAGGACAGTGGTAATAGGGCAGGACAGTGGAAACAGGAAAGGACAATTGTCACCTTATAGTACAGTGGACACAGGACAGTGATAACAGGACAATGGTAACAAGACAGGACATTCATCATAGTTCAGTGAATACAGGACAGTGAATACAGGATATGGCAGAGTTCACAGGATAGAACAGAGGTCACAAACAGAACAGTCATCACAGGACAGTACATTCAGGACAGTGAGAAAGGGACAGGAACGTGGTAACAGAACAGTCAGGACAGTGGTCATGGCACTGGACAGTGGTCACAGGACAGAACAGGACTGTGGTTACAAGACAGGAGACTGTATCACATGAGAGTATGAGAGTACAGTGAACTCATGAAAGTGGTCACAGGACAGTAGTCACAGGACAGGACAGTGTTCACAGGGCAGTCCAGTGAAAACAGGACAAGACTATGTTTACAAGACAGGAGAGTATATCACATAAGAATACAGTGAATTCAGGAAAGTGGTCACAGGACAGTGGTCACAGGATAGGACAGTGGTCACAGGCCAGTAAAGTAGAAACAGGACAGGAAAATTGTTATAGTATAGGACAGTTCACATAGGACAATGATAACAGGAAAGTGGTCATAGGACAGGACAGTCATCACATTTCTCTGAATACAGGACATGACATTGTTCACAGGATAGAACAGTTGTCACCATGCAGGATTGTGTTCACAGTATAAGACAATGATCACAGAATGATACAAGGAATACAGGACAATGGCCACAGGGCAGGACAGTCATCACAGGATCCTGAATACAGGACAGTGAAAACAGGTCAAGAGAGTGGTCATAGTACAGGACAGGACAGTGTTTACAGGATAGAACAGTGATCACAGGATGGTACAGTGATCACAGGACAGAACAGGACTGTGGTGACAAGACAAGACCGTGAATCACAGGATAATACAGTGAATTCAGGAAAGTGTTCACAGGACAGTGGTCATAGGACAGGAGAGTAGTCACAGGATAGGACAGTGGGTACAGACAGAACAGAGGTCACAGAATATTAAAACGGTCTCAGTATATGCCAGTGGTCACAGTGCAGTGGTCTAAGGACAATGAAATCAGGAGAGGACAGTGTTCACATGACAAGAATGAGTTCATACAGGACAGTGAGTAAGGACAGCATAGGACAGTGGTCACAAGATATTGGTTATAGGACAGGACAATCACTACAGGACCGTGAATACAAGACAGTGAATACAACACAGGACAGTGGTCACAGAACAGGGCAGTGGTCACAGGACAGGACACAGCAATGGCCCTAGACTGTGAGTGCATGAAATGAATTCATAACACTGCTCATAGGACAGGACAGAGGACCCAGGAAACTACAGTAAATATAGAATGTTTGTTACAGGACAGTTCTCATAGGAAAGGACAATCATCACTGTGCAGTGTTCAAAGTACTGTGAATTCAGGACAAGACCGTGTTCACATGACAAGATTGTGGTCATGAGACAGTACATGAGAGTGAATAAGGACAGCATAGGACAGTGAATACAGGATGAGAATACAGAACATGACAGTAGTCACAGAAAAGAACAGTAGTGTGTTCATAGGACAGGATGGGCAGGACAGTTGTCACAGGATAGTGAGTGCAGGACAGTGAATATAGGATACTGTTCATAGGACAGGACAGTCATAACAGGACAGGACATTGGTAAATGACAGTGGTCAAAGTATAGTACAGTGAATACATTACAGAGGTCACAGGACACTGCTCAGAGGACACATCAGTGGTCACAGGACAGGACAGTGATTACAGGACAGTAAATAAAAGACCTGACAGTGGTCACAGGAGAGAATAGTGGACAAAATCAAGATACAACAGTGGTCACAGAATAGTACAGTGTTCACAAAATAGGTTAGTAGTCATTGAAGAGGACAGTGGTCACAGGACATTACAAGACCGTCATCATAGGACAACAAATTTGCTTAAATTAAGATTTAAATTTTTCTCTATTACTACATAGCATATATGAAACATACTATCATCTCTAAATTGATGTATCTATATATCACTTTTAAGTTATTGAAAATGCTGTCATATATAATTAAATTATGGAATGCATATTATATATTTTTCTAGAATCACTAGAATTTTTCAAGTGGTCTACATTATGCTATTTGAATTTCATAAGTTCATTTATAGATTTAAAGTTTGCTTTGACAAGTTCATTTGCAGTCCTAACAACTAAGACTCTCATTGAATAGACAAAGTGCCAAGTAAGGATCCTTGGATAACTGACTTTTCTCCATGATCCTCATGACTAGTGTGTTGAACTTCTTAGTTCCCGGGAGATCAGTGATGTCTGCCTTATGGAATACTCTTAAATTCCTTTTTTGTGTTTATCCATACTTGAAAAGAGAAGCATCATTCTTCTAATCAGAAACAAGATGGATTGTTTATAAATCTTAAAATTTATTAGAGGTTGACATGGTGACTCACATTTACATTCTCAGAACTCGTAAACCTAAAGCAAATGTAATGCTATGGTTTGAGAATAGGCTAAGGTACAAAGTCATTTCAACCTAGCCCATTAGTTGTAAGGACACCCACTTCAAATAACTAAAACCAATCAAACAGAACCAAATACAAATTCATCACTCGTGAGATATGAATGAAAATGGCAAATGTGTCTATTTTAAGCAAAATTTAAAAATTAGAATTCTTAGGTCATTTAATGTATAGTTTTTATACATAGTGTCCATCCTAGTTCTTCATAGTTATCAATCTTTTGTCACCACTTATCGTGTTTTTTGCACTACTTAATTATTTATATTTTGTCTAAATAATATATAAAAATACATTTGAAATGTTTGCCATTCCACCAGGACAAAATATTTGAGAGAAAATGTTATGCTGTAGCTACTTGGTGATTTTTTTCCCTGAAATGACCACTGTGGATTCCACCTGTCTTCAGTAACTGTTTGAAGATTTTAAAACAGGGCAAGCCATCACTGTACCTTGGTATTATCATACAACCAAGGGAATTGATTGAAACCGGCAAGTATGAGTATGTGCTGAAAGGTATTCGCTAGAGAATAGAGCAGAGTGAGTTTCAGAAAAGGACTGATTTTGACAGCTAGCCTCTTGCCTACAGAAATGATACTTTGTGGGTTACTTGAATAAAACAATGTGTTGTCATACAAAAATGAAATTTTAAAAAGTAAGTATGCAGTAACTTAATGGCAAGGAGGACTTGGGCACTCTTAAGTCATTGGTTAAAGTGGCAAAACACTTTCTACAAGTAATTGATTTAATGACCTAATGTGTCAGAAAAGCTATACAATAGATAAATTAAGGCCTTCTTAATGATCTGATCCATCATCTTTCCTCCTTTAAATATAAAATAAAATTGAGGTCAATTAAATTTAACCAAGAAATGTTGAAGAATGTACCCTTATTCAATGTCAGAAATATATTTCTATGATGATACGATGTCTTAGGATTTTCATTACTGTGATGCAATACCATGACCAAAGGGCAAGTTGAGGAGGAAAGGGTTCATTTCTTGCATTCATCCATGTAACAGTTCATCATCAAAGCAGTGATGACTTGAAGTCACACAGGGAAGGAACCTTTAGGCAAGAGCTGATTCAGTAGCCCTGACAGGGTGATGTTTACTGCCTTGCTCCCTCATGGCTTGTTCAGGTTATTTTCTTATAAAACTAAGGACCACCAGCCCAGGAATGGCTACACCCACTATGGGTTGATTCTCACCCCCATCAATCACTAATTAGGAAAATACCTTACAGCTGAATCTTATGGAGGAATTTTCTTAACTAAACCCCTCCCCATTAGAGGACGTTAGCTTGTGTAAAGATGACATAATACTAGCCAGTACATCTGACAATGATTTGTTTGGGTATAGCAGCACTAGGTTTTCAACCTAGGTTTAGCAACTATGCCTGGCTTAGACTTAGTTGCTTAGTTCCATGAGTCTACTTTACTTCTACTTTAAGTTACAGCTTGCCTGCCATTAGAGAAATGCCTTGCCATTAGTATAAGGTTGTTAAAGGCAGTGTTACATATCCAAAGATAATAAAACAATTATTCCAGGATTTTTCATATTAGCATTTTATTTAATTTTA
>BDUI01008584.1:14198-27523 GCA_002335545.1 Apodemus speciosus
GTGTTGGCTCTGTAGTGATGGCTCACTGTCTTGTGTTGGCTCTGTAGTGATGGTTCACTGTCTTGTGTTGGCTCTGTAGTGATGGCTCACTGTCTCGTGTTGGCTCTGTAGTGATGGTTCACTGTCTCGTGTTGGCTCTGTAGTGATGGTTCACTGTCTCGTGTTGGCTCTGTAGTGATGGCTCACTGTCTTGTGTTGGCTCTGTAGTGATGGTTCACTGTCTTGTGTTTGTTCTGTGGTATCTGGAAGGCTCTGTAGTGATGGCTCACTGTCTCATGTTGGCTCTGTAGTGATGGCTCACTGTCTTGTGCGTGCTCTGTGGTATCTGGAAGGCTCTGTAGTGATGGTTCACTGTCTTGTGGTTTCTCTGTAGTGTATGGAAGGATCTGTAGCCTGTCTATTATTTGCCTTCATTGCCACCACAGGTACTGAGACCCATACTTGGAGATCATGTTTGCATAGCAAACACTTTACCAACTGATCTGTCTCCCGCTCCTGGACATTTTCCCATTCTTGTTTCCCAGTCTTGTGTATGCTATGGCCCATGTGTAGAGGTCAGAGGAAAGCCTTGACATCTGTCCTTATTTTTCACTCTGTCTGAGACAAATTTTCTTGTTACCATTATTGCTTCTTTGTTCATTTGTTTTGGCTACTACATAAGAARCCCAGCAATCTAGCCTGCATGCTTCTGAGGATTCTTTAATTTTCTTTATTTTATTTTTCTGAGCTAATTTTTCAATATATTTTATCCAGATACACTATCTAAGTCACTGTAAACTGTTTCATTCTCTTTGGAGTAAGATGGCCTGGCCTGTTCAGAAAAATTCGATGTAGTGGCCAATATACATGTATGGATATCATACATGTATACATATTTGGGTATTATGTATGATACCCAAATGAAAGCATCTACCACCCTATTTATTGTTACTGATACAAATGGAGTTTTAAAATGCAAGTGGTTGAATTTCTGTCTGAGCGGTAGCTCAGACAGAAAAGACATGAATAAATCATAGATGTTTAAGAGAAAAAAACTATAAGCATGATCCAGAGGATACAGAATTGATTGCTGCTGTTCAGAACATAGTCCTGAGTAAAAAATTCATCGATTTGACACACTCTGACTTGGGGTTGCATTGTAAAATAATATGCTGTTCTATTTGACCAAATTTCTGGATTTCAGAGCATAAAACATTACAGTGCTAAATTATTCATTTCATATCTATGCAGAATAAAAGTGAGGTACTTTAAAGGAGTCACTATRCTAGTTCATCTCTGAAAAGGAGCTGTGCAGCTTGATTGAACAGTGGCTAGCACTGTGCCCATTTTCATAGTGAAACTGCCTCCTCCTACTTAGATGGGGTGCAAGTGTACTTGGGGCAAATGCTGGGGTGGGGGGAGGGAAAGCCGAACTGAATAATGTTATATTTGGAGGGAATAAAACAGGCTGATGATATTTAGGGTTGGTTATTCTATATTTTTCTCTCCCTTAGTTTTCAAGGTATTTTAAAATGAAAATCCAGTCAAATAGACAAGAAAAAAAGGACATTTTCTCATTGTTTTAGGGGTTTGTTGATCCTGGTGACTGGGGAAGAGAACTCAGTAGATAAAAATGTGGATCTTAGAAGTAAGGACAACAACGATGCAAGTTCAAATCCCCAGCACTCACRTAAATGTCAGGAGTGGGCATGTGTGCCTGTAACCTCTGCATTTCAAAGTAGAYAGTGGTGAATTGGGGAGCTCACTCTCTATCCAGCCTAGCCAAAGCAGAGAGTCTCAGGGTCAGCAAGGGTCCCTGCCTCAAAACATAACACGGGGCAACAGAGCAGGACCGCCAAGGTACTCTGTATGTAAGCACATGAGTGTGTGCACCCACAAACATGTGTGCATGTGTGTGCTTGTGTGCATACACACAAATACATCCTTGTACACCACAGTGATTCCTACAAAATACTCCACTTAAACATAACGACTAAGCTCTCGATGTTTTAATCTATTACTGTTATATCGTTCGAGAAGCGTGGAAAGGTAGAACAGAGGCATGTTTGAATTTTTCTCTATCTACACCTCATTGAAAAGCTAATCAATTCTCTATATTTCTGTAGAGAGGATGGATGAGTGGTGACTGTCACGGACATTTAAATCTTAGAATAAGTGATGCAGACAACAGGGTACCCTACAGGAATCTTTACACAGAGATGTCTAGTGGGAGCTTTCGACAGTAAAACCAAATTGATTTTCTTTTTCAGTTCGTCTGTTATTTTTATTTTTGTTTTTTTCTCATTTTGTTGGTTTAATAACTGCCAGCAATTAAAATTCTGCCATAGGATACTTTCGGTACAAACTAGATATACTTACGCATTTACTTGGTTTACATCTCAAAGAGGATATGACTCCCTGCACATGATGGAAGGACCCACAGTGCTTTCTAAAGGTAATTACACATTAATTTTCAATTCAGGAAAGAAATACGACTTCTCATAAACAATGAGTTTCAAATGGCTCAGTATTCTTGCAAACGGAAGAGGTTCCTCCTTCCCTGCTAAAATAAAGACCTAATATTTCAGAAAAAAGTAATAAGTAAGTTCCTTTTGTGTTGAAACAATTTTGTTTTTTTTTTTTTTTTGAACCAAGAATATTGTGGTCTTTGTTTCTGTCACTATGGCAAAACACCTGAGTGGATCCATTTAAAGGGAAACCTTTGGTTTTGCCTGATAGTTTCAGTCCATATAGCCTCTGGGTCTCTGCTTTTAGGTGTGGGGCAAGGTGGACATATCATGGTGGAAAGGCATGTATGGAAGAGGAGAGCTGCTCACATCATGGCTGGAGAGAGGAAGAGACAGACACATAGAGGACAGTGGTAAGACAAATCCTTCAATTCATTAAAATCATGAATAATATAAAACTGTCCACTCCTGCTTTCATTAAATATAGCACCAAGAACACAAGAACTCCAAGATGGAGATAAAAATCAGAAAGTAGGACGTCAAAGCATTGCCATCTACAAAGGATATGATTCTTTCTCCAAGTCTTAGAGCTGCTACCGCCCAAAGTCTTTTAGATCTAATGAAAACTTTCAGCAAAGCGGCAGCATATTAGATTAATGTGCAAAAGTCTGTGGACTTCCTGTCTAGCGGCAACAGTGATGCTGGTGAAGAAGTGATGGGAAGGAAGATGCTCAAAATTACTTCATACACACACACACACACACACACACACACACACACACACACAGAAATACTAAGCCTAACCAAGGAAGCAAATGACTTCCAAAACAATACTTTGAAACACTCAAGAGAGTAACTGCACAAGACCCTAGATATTGGGAAGATCTCTTATGCATTTAGATTGGAAGAGAAAAAAAAATACTGGGAAAACAGGCACCACATGAAACATTCTATAGATTCAATATAATCCAAACCACCCCCTCCCGGAGTCATTTCCACAGACATAAACAGAAAACTTTTAAAATTCATTTGGATATACAACATTTAGAAGGCCAAAGCACCCCTGAGCAGACAGCATAATGCTGTACGTATTTCCACCCCTTAGTCTGAGTTATACTGCAGAGCCATTTTGATAAAAACCACATGGTATTGGCACAAAAGTAGGGATAGAAACAGCAGAATAAAATAAAGACCCAGACAGAGACCCTTGCAGATACATTCAATTGTTATTTTTCTTTACAAAGATATAGAGTCCTCACTGGAGACCAGACAAACAGTGCTGAGAATACGGGATGCCCACAGATAAAAGGATGAAACCAGATCCCTTGATTCTCATCTTATACTGAGATCAACTCCAAATGGATCAAAGACTGCAACATAATGCAACCCCAAAAGTGCTAGGGGAAAAAAGCGGGGGAAACAGATCAAGATGCATGTTCAATAGCTCAAACAATAAGGCCATAGTGACAAATAAGACAATACAAAACTAAAATCATCTGTATAGTGAAGGAAATTAATAAACAGGAAGCCTATTGACCAGCATTGAAGCTTTCCCAGTTATACATCTTATAGAGGATTAGTATCTAGAATATAAAAAGAACTAAAAGGCTTAATCACTAAGAAAATAAACAACCTAAACAGAAATAGGCTGAGGAACTGAACAGAATTTTGAAAAGGGAAATACAAATGACCAATTAATGTTTTAGAAGTGTTCAAATGTTGACCTGGGTATGGATGAAGAAGAATCCGGATTCACTGTTGGTGCGTGTGTGGTGGGAAGACCACTGAGGACATCACTGTGGGGGCTTCTCTGAAAGCTGAGAACAAAACTTCCACATGATCCAGAGATACATGCCCATCCATGAGTACATCTGTTCTATACACAATGTCAAGGGAATGGAATCAGCCTAGATATCCACCAACTACTGGATGCACAATGAAAAAGGCATCATACATACTCAACAGAATTTAACTTAGCCAAAACCACAGTGGTATTATTTACAGGAAAATGTATAAAACTGAAAATAGTATATACTAGAGAATGTAATTCAGGCCCTGACAGACAAAGGCCACACGTTCTTTATTATATGTGGGTTGTAACTTATGATTTTTTTAAATAGATGTGTAGAGTAAGGGGAGGTAGAAGTCAGAAAATTAGAAAGGGCCACCATGTTACAAGAGAAAAATTACTTCCATAAAAACCAGAAACAAAAACCTAACACACTCAAATAGTTGAATCACAGTATATATGGTCACATGTCAAAATAGATGAATCTGGAGGATGTCAGGCCAAAGGAAGCGAGTCAGTCACAAAAGGTGGCATACATGTTTCTACTCTACAGTGTGAGTTGAAAGGTCAGTGTTAGGAGCAGAGTGTGGGACTCGAACCAGAGCCTAAAGGTATGGGACAGCTGTTAATGGATATGGAATCTTTTCCATGAGTTGAAAAAGTTGTGGCATATGTTCAACAACAATGTACTTAAAAATACTGATAATGGTAAAAATTGTGTGTGTGTGTGTGTGTGTGTGTGTGTGTGTGTGTGTGCATGTCAAAGACTATGCAGTTCTCTTAAGGTCGACAAGATGTCTTCATTCCACTTTTTAAGATAATAAAGAACTGCTTCAAGAATTACACATGGTACCAGAGGCCAAGGAGCTCCAATGGTATTCAAACATATATACATGAATTAATAAGCCGTTCTCTGTTACGAAGCTTTGCTCTCTTACAACACTGTACAAAAGCCGGGTCCCTCTCCGTCAGAACCCATTGACTTCATCTGCCAGCCCAGTTTACACAGAACAATAATCACTGCAGGTGTTCTTGATTTTTATCACCTTACCTCATTTAGTTCTCTCATCAGCCATGTAAGCTTTATTAGGCCTTATCAACCAACATGAAAACTGCATCTGGGAAAGACCATTTCAAGTAAAAAGTCTTAATGTCCAAGTTTCCTTTGCAATAATACGCGTATCTCAGGATCTCAGGGCTTCCCATTTACGCCATTAAATCTTAAACACTTAAGGAATTATACTTCTGTCTCATTACTTTGAGTTTCGGTTTAATACATTTTGTTTCAATATAAAGGGAAGGGCACAGGGATTGTTTGGGTTAAATATCTAGTCAATAAAATGCATCAAATGCATTCTATAAAACTGAAGTGAAGCCAGCATTGAACCACATTAATGCATTCATTAGATTGTAGTCTAAGGAGAAGTGGACAAATTACAGGAGCATTAGAGAGTACTTGAAGAAATTAAAATAGATGAAATAGCTAGTGGGGAGACAGAGCATCACTGTTTTTTTTTCCGTTGGTATTATGAGAGGGCACGTGTCTATACATAGAATAAAAGTAGCTAAGAAACAGGGATTCCTCCTGTTTCTTGGGTGCCATCAGCCAATATTATGATGGGGTTCATCTGTCCATGAAGTGCAGAGGTAAACAAAATGCTCCATTCCATCTGTGACTAGTGATAGTCTCTGCCCCATGGGGAGTTTGTGTGCCATCAAATGTTAAAAGGACAAATGAAACAGTATCTTCAAAGTACGCAAGGGAACATGGCATGTGCTGGACAGGCTCTTCTGTATTTCATTCAGAGTTTAATTGTTGAGAAAGAAACTGTCTAATTATCTGAAGATTTTTTCCTGTGCATTTAGACCTAGGGTTGTTGTTGCTATTATTATTATTATTATTATTATTATTATTATTATTATTATTATTATTATTATTATGAGCACCATGTTTACTGCAAGAGTTGGTGTTGACCCACCTGAATCCAACAGAAGGGCACAGATATCACCTGCTGAATGCAAAATGTAGAAAGTGGCACCAGGCTAAAGGGGCAACTGTAACTTGATAATCCTTGACAACACCAGAATATTAAGGAATAGAGAGTTAATAAGTAATAGCAAGCCAGAATAGGGCACATACTATACCCTAGCACTAAGGAGGCTGAAGCAAGGGCATTAAGAGTTCAAGGTCAGCCTGAAATCCAGAGAGAGTCTCACAAGTAGTTTATCACAAGCAATAAAAATAGATCAATAATGACAAATTTTACTTAAGTCAAACATGACAGATGAAGTCATTACCAAACTAGTGTTAAGGAATCAGAGAACAAAAAACTGATAAGCTATTACCACATTTTAAAATTTCCTTGTATTTGTTCATTGAAAGTTGAAAGCAGAAAGGAGATTGGTTCCATGTAGCCATCTGGGAAGAAGGACTAAGGTATCCCCTGACTCTCCCATGTCTATCTTCAGAGCCCCAAAGTGAGATAAAATTTTAGGTACAAGATATGCACATCTAAAACATCTTACTCAAGGGGTGTGGCCTTGTAATGATGCTTTTAAACATTCTATAGAGGTGCAGCTTTTGACAAACGAACCTGAACATTTTATAATATCAAGATATTACCCACAGCACAAGCAGAATGGAACCCAGGTATGCCTAACCTGTAAGCTATTCCTTCTAAACGTGAACTGTTTAAGACAGGTATAAAGTCTTTGTTAACCTTAAATGATTGACATTCATTACTTATGACCCTCTCCGTGTGGGATCAAATCCAACCACTGAAGGATTTGACATCATGGAACAATGGAGAACAACCAACCAAATGGTTAGTCAACCAGGACTCCAGTTTTTGGATGACCTTGGATAGCCATTCCAAGGCACATATCCAAATCCTGCGTCTGATATTTGCTTATGCTGCACTCTGAAGTCTTGTCAATGCATCAAAGCATTCTGAACCCTGGGCTAGCCTCAGTCTAATGTCCGCTGTGACCTGAAGTTACTTTCAGAACCTTTACCCACTTCTAGTGAAACTTTACAGCTTGGGGGAAAGAATAAGCAAAATTACTTTCCTAATTTGAATATTATAATTTAAGTGGCTCAGTCAAACTAAGAGTACAGTTAAATGGAAATAAATCTATTAACAAATAAAATTCTTTACTCTGTAAGGTCTTCTATCTTCTTTTCCACTAACGTAGGGGGCACATTGGAGACAATGACCTGCATATCCAGTTGATTGACCACGGAGACCTGAAAAGTGAAAATAGAATGTATTTAATTCCTAATTGTGGAAATTTACATTTTAAATATTAATATTATCTGTTCCCTATTATCTCTAGAATTTTGTAGTTTCTTGTTTTTAATTGACCGCTGGATGATTTTTTTTTTCTTCTTYTTTCTTTTTGAAAAATTACACAATTCCCTCTTGGGATCAGGAATAAACCACTACTTGAAATAGGCAGAGGACTTGCTGTGGACCTAAAAGTTAGATGCTAAGTGGATTTCATTGTTTTGGTTTTGACCTTGCTTTTTAAAATCTATGATAACTATGGTGGTTTGAATAAGAATGGCTCCATAAGCTTTTATTTGAAGGCGTAGTTGCCAGGGAGTGGAACTGCTTGAAGGATTAGAAGGATTACAAGGTGTAGCCTTGTTGGAGGAAGTATGTCACTGCGGTGGGCTTTAAGGTTTCAAAAGCCCATGCCAGACCACTCTCCCTTTTTCTGCCAATGGATCAGATTGTAGCTCTCAGCTGCTGCTCCAGTGTCTGCCTRCCTGCCACCATGCTCTTCCCATGATGATAAGAGACTAACCCTCTGAAACTTTAAGCCTGTCCCCAAAAAATGCTTTCTCTTTTAATAGTTACCTTGGTCATGGTATCTCTTTACAGCAAAAGAGGGGTGACTAAGATGATGACCTAGGAGTGGAACTTTGGCTGTGCTTGATTTTTATTAGTAAGAGACACCCAGCAGAATTAAAAAATACCATTTAGAATTTTTAAATCTAAAGAAAATTTACTCATTGCCATGGGTACTATGGAGGTAAAGTGAGATAAGAGTGTCTGATTCCTCAGGCTTCTCACAGGCTTCCCCATGTCTATCCTGTTGACTCTAATCCACGGACGTGCCTGCATATGAATCTACAGTGAAACTGAAACAAGCAATGTTAGCAAGAGTTGATGCTGGGCTGTACTTTAGTATTCGATGGGATCCTTCTGAGATCATACAGAGCAAAAGTAGTAGTTCTATGCTGACTCCATTCTACTTCATTTTTCTGAAGAGCCCTACAGCTTTCAAATTTAACTTTCACAAGTAGTTATTAATATGACTCCCATTAAAACAAGGAAACCATAAAACAAGTGGAGGATTTGTTGTGTGATTTCGATGGTTAGTTTTATGTCGGCTGACACAAGCTAGAGTCACCTCAGAGGAGGGAGCTCAATTGAGGAACTACCTTCATAAAACTGGTCTGTAGGCAAGCCTGTAGGGCATTAGTAATTGATCTGGGAGGGCCCAGAACATTGTGGATGCTGCTTTCTCTGGGATGGTGGCTCTGGGGGCTATAAGAGAGCAGGCTAAAGAAGCCATAAGGAGCAAGCCAGTAAGCGGCACCCCTTCATGGCCTCCACATCAGCTTCTGCATCCAGATTCCTATAGGCTTTGAGTTCCTGACTTGGCTTCCCTCAGTAGACCATGATTCACAATATACAAGCCAAATAAGCCCTTTACTCCTCAATTAGCTTTTAGTCGTGTTTTGTCACAGCAGTAGTAACCCTAACTAGGACACAGATCAAAGGATGTGTCATAGCTATAGGGTTTTTTTGAGACTCTTTTTCTAATAAAATTATTTTTATGTACATTGGTATGTTCATTGCCTATATATCTGTATGAGGGTGTCAGATCCCCTGGAACAGGAGCTACAAACAGTTGTGAGTACCATGTAGACTTGAACCTGGGTCCTTTGGAAGAGCTTAACTGCTGAGCCATTTCTCTAGCCCACCATAGCTATAGATTAATAATCATTTCTTTTATGTGAGGGCTGTGTTGCTACATAGCTCGTATGCTGTACTGTTGCCAAGCATTTGTAGAAGAAATCTGAAGTCAAAACTTAAACAATCCTTCACACATGTGCTATTACAGTAGCCTTAGTACGTGTGCACCAGAACCACAAAATTGCATACTCTGGATTGATTCTAGTTCGTACTAAATATCTCAACATAATTTATGGTAGGAATGCATTCACGCTACCATATAATTTTCATATTGGCTCCGAGTTATCTAAATGCAGTTCTTAATAGATGGGTTTACAAAACCTCGGAACCACACAGGAAATTTAAATAACAAAAGTAGACAAAAGAATAACTGGCAGGAAGCATCCATCTGCAATCTGAGGATAGATGCTCCTGGGAGAGGGCCAGCCTCTGTTGGCTTCCCGTGAGCATTGCCAAGCAGGAAAACCGGTCCAGACCTGCTGCATCGTTTAGGTTTCCAAGGAAATAAGTCTGAGATGTTACAGAAAATATTCACAACTCAATAGGAGACTGTTCAAATTTAGTGTGAGCCTAAAATGGTGTGAGGCTAGGATATCTTCTCAAAGTCTGCAGTAAGAATCCGCTTGATACATCGACAGGCAAGTGGTGGGACTGGCAGTTTGAACTCTGTGCTTCTTGTTTCTTATAGTCTGCTGAACAGAAATTTTTTTTTTTTGAGTTTTTAGCAGTAAAATTACATGGGGAAAAATCTCTAGGAGCGTGCCTCTAAAACGTGCACCTCCCTTTCTCCCTCTCTTTCCCTCTCCTCTCTTCCTCCTCACTCCCTTCCACTCCCTTTCTTCTCCCTCCTTCTTTTCTTTCCTTCTATCTTTGACCCCTTCCTTCTTTTGCTTTCCCTCTCCTTTTTCTTCCCTTTAACATTGCACTAGGAAAGGTCCGGCAGGGGTTCCAGTCAACACCAGCAGCCTGAAGGAAGGCAGCTGCAACAGGAAGTTGTGACAATCCGAAACCAGTCTCTCTAGGCTGCAGCCCCTTCCTCTCTCTTGCTCTTGGGATCTACCTCAGAGTCAAGAGCTATCCCATTGAGTTGGTGAGGAAACAATTCCTACTTCTACTTTGAGAAAGGATGCTGAGATGATATTGTGGGCTGTGGAGAGTTCCCTGGAGGGTCTCATTATTTAGTGCTTTCATGGTCCCATATATRCCTTACCCATACCTTCATAAATGGAGCCTTCAGCAGACACTTTAAAAGTGACCCCTTTGGTCAGTAATGGTGGTATCCCATGCTTGAAATCCCACATTAGAGGAGAGGCAAGCTTGGGATTCAGAATGAGACCCTTCTGTAACGCCCTTTACCAATTATTGACTTTGTATAAGTATGAATTTCATACCAGATTTTTATTAATACAGGTCCAAAAAAATCAGGCATACTCCATACTGAAAAGACTAAAACTTGGGCATATTTCAGAAGTCTTACATTAGATTGAACAAGGAGCAAAAGGATCAGCGAATGAATGAGTAGAGGAAATGAATCAATGAATGGATGATTAGANTTTTTTTTTTGAGTTTTTAGCAGTAAAATTACATGGGGAAAAATCTCTAGGAGCGTGCCTCTAAAACGTGCACCTCCCTTTCTCCCTCTCTTTCCCTCTCCTCTCTTCCTCCTCACTCCCTTCCACTCCCTTTCTTCTCCCTCCTTCTTTTCTTTCCTTCTATCTTTGACCCCTTCCTTCTTTTGCTTTCCCTCTCCTTTTTCTTCCCTTTAACATTGCACTAGGAAAGGTCCGGCAGGGGTTCCAGTCAACACCAGCAGCCTGAAGGAAGGCAGCTGCAACAGGAAGTTGTGACAATCCGAAACCAGTCTCTCTAGGCTGCAGCCCCTTCCTCTCTCTTGCTCTTGGGATCTACCTCAGAGTCAAGAGCTATCCCATTGAGTTGGTGAGGAAACAATTCCTACTTCTACTTTGAGAAAGGATGCTGAGATGATATTGTGGGCTGTGGAGAGTTCCCTGGAGGGTCTCATTATTTAGTGCTTTCATGGTCCCATATATRCCTTACCCATACCTTCATAAATGGAGCCTTCAGCAGACACTTTAAAAGTGACCCCTTTGGTCAGTAATGGTGGTATCCCATGCTTGAAATCCCACATTAGAGGAGAGGCAAGCTTGGGATTCAGAATGAGACCCTTCTGTAACGCCCTTTACCAATTATTGACTTTGTATAAGTATGAATTTCATACCAGATTTTTATTAATACAGGTCCAAAAAAATCAGGCATACTCCATACTGAAAAGACTAAAACTTGGGCATATTTCAGAAGTCTTACATTAGATTGAACAAGGAGCAAAAGGATCAGCGAATGAATGAGTAGAGGAAATGAATCAATGAATGGATGATTAGARGAATCAATTAATGAATGACTAGAGCAAAAAAATCAATAAGTGAATGAGTAAAGGAAAAGACTCAATGAATGAATGAGTAGAGGACTCAATGAATGAATGAATAGAGGAAAGGACTCAATGTATGAAGGAGTAGAGGAAAGGGATCAATGAATGAATGAGTAGAGGACTCAATGAATGAATGAATAGAGGAAAGGACTCAATGTATGAAGGAGTAGAGGAAAGGGATCAATGAATGAATGAGTAGAGGACTCAATGAATGAATGAATAGAGGAAAGGACTCAATGTATGAAGGAGTAGAGGAAAGGGATCAATGAATGAATGAGTAGAGGACTCAATGAATGAATGAATAGAGGAAAGGACTCAATGTATGAAGGAGTAGAGGAAAGGGATCAATGAATGAATGAGTAGAGGACTCAATGAATGAATGAATAGAGGAAAGGACTCAATGTATGAAGGAGTAGAGGAAAGGGATCAATGAATGAATGAGTAGAGGACTCAATGAATGAATGAATAGAGGAAAGGACTCAATGTATGAAGGAGTAGAGGAAAGGGATCAATGAATGAATGAGTAGAGGACTCAATGAATGAATGAATAGAGGAAAGGACTCAATGTATGAAGGAGTAGAGGAAAGGGATCAATGAATGAATGAGTAGAGGACTCAATGAATGAATGAATAGAGGAAAGGACTCAATGTATGAAGGAGTAGAGGAAAGGGATCAATGAATGAATGAGTAGAGGACTCAATGAATGAATGAATAGAGGAAAGGACTCAATGTATGAAGGAGTAGAGGAAAGGGATCAATGAATGAATGAGTAGAGGACTCAATGAATGAATGAATAGAGGAAAGGACTCAATGTATGAAGGAGTAGAGGAAAGGGATCAATGAATGAATGAGTAGAGGACTCAATGAATGAATGAATAGAGGAAAGGACTCAATGTATGAAGGAGTAGAGGAAAGGGATCAATGAATGAATGAGTAGAAGAAAGCAACAGCAAGAACACAGGACAATCAAACTAGTGCCTTCTTACCTAAGGATTTAATCAAAGGAGTGCTAACCCAAGACTAGGGAACTATCTTATAGGCATTCAAAGGAGTTTGGGGGAATGATATAGACTAATGACCGCTGTTTATCTGCCTTTCTTGTTCTTTTTAGATGAGGTTTATTGTTTGTGTTACTTCTTGCCTATCCCACATAGCAGGAAACAATGCTTATCATATCAACAAAGGCTCCATCTAGACTTGATGGAGTGAGCAGAAGTATGTGATCCTGACCATTCAGATTCGGTTGTAGAATTGAAATGATGTCTCTGCTTCATCTAAGAAAAAGAATGAAAGGCACACTTGGTAATCAGGTATATCTTCTGGTGGCTGTTCATCCAGATGTTTATTTTCCTTCTGGGAGCACAGCAGGAAAAAGGAGGAGGAGGAGGAGGAGGAGGAGGAGGAGGAGGATAAGGAGGAGGAAGGGGAAGAGATCTACCAGGCCAGGGGAAGGAGAGGAGAGATACCACACATGAGAAAGTATGGGGCAGAGAGCATAGCCCCCATGTAGGAGCTGGGGGGGGGAGCAGCTCTACTGGGTCTGGGGCAATAAAGATAAAATATAGGATTTAGTAAGTAATAACTCGGGAATATCAGAGGGAGGTGGAGTAGCCATGTGGAGGTTAGGAAGTGGCCCAGCCATTGAGCTGCTTAGG
>BDUI01008584.1:27570-49336 GCA_002335545.1 Apodemus speciosus
TGTGTGTGTGTGTGTGTGTGTGTGTGTGTCTGTCTGTCTTTAATTCAAGAACCCAGAACATTGGGCGGGTATCAAGGAATGCATCGCCACTGGGATTTATATATAAAAGATACTACTACAAGAAGAGTAATAAATGATAGCTTAGGTTTTAGTCTTTAAAGAAATTGTAGATCCTGAATTTTTCTTTTTAAAGCATCTGCCCRAAATATATAAGCATTTAAGAGTATAATATTTGTCTTAATTCTCCATTGAAATCACTATGTAAATATTTCCAGAAATTTACTATGTAATGTATAATAATTAAAAATACCATTATATAATTGCTTGCTTTTGCTCTATGAAGGCCACTTTCACATATTTTAGAGATGTTCATGTTTACACTGTTGGGATGTTTTGTGTGGCAGAGTAAGAATAAAATATGGTCAAAATAAAGAGAAGAAGGATATTACCTGCATAGGTTTAGTCAGCTTTGTTATGGACATATTTTACATCTAGGCCATTTAATTCTTCCTTATGAGCCATTTCTTTACCTCCCTTCACTCATTCCTATAAAAGTCAACATTGCCATCCTATAGATCATGCACTGTCACTAACTACTGAACCTACATAATTTTAAAAATTCGTATTAGAAATTTAAATTTCACATTAGAAAGATAAATGTTAACAAAACTGTCTTAATCATGCCTTCAAKCAAGTATCTAAAACAGTTCAACACATGCTGAACACAATCCCAATGTGAATCTTATCAAATGCCCCATGGAGACATTTGACTTTGTCAATGGAGTCTTTGGAATCCAATTTCCTCTCATACTYCCCAGAGCGTTTTGTGGCGCTCAGCACCTTCATGAGTCTGTTTGCACACACGTGTCTTCTTCTTGTGAACTGTAACTGTACCTCACAACTGGACTTTGCTATACACCCTCTTGTAGTAAAATGAAAGGAAAGGCTTAATAGCCCTTTGTAGGATCACCAATGAGGTTTGGTCTTTTGCTATGTGTCATAATGCTAATACTGACCCCAAAGATTTGGTTGTCCCAGTGATGAGAGTATCGTTAGAAGACAGTTATATTAGGCTCCTGTCAGCAAGCCTTTCTTAGCATCCACAATAGTGTTGGAGTTTGGTGACTGTATCTGGGATGAATCCCCAGGTGGGTCAGTCTCTGGATGGCCTTTCCTTTAGTCTCTGCTATGCACTTTGTCTCCATATTTGCTCCTGTGAGTATTTTGTTCCCTTTTCTTAGAAGGACCAAAGCACCCACACTTTGGTCTTCCTTCTTCTTGAGCTTCATGTGGTCTGTGAATTGTATCCACTATTGTGGATGCTAAGAAATGCTTGCTGAAAGGAGCCTGATATGGCTGTCTCCTGAGAGGCCCTGCCAGAGACTTACAAATACAGAGTTGGATGCTCGCAGCCAGCCATTACACTAAGTGTGGGCATCCCCAATGGAGGAGTTAGAGAAAGGACTGAAGGAGCTGAAGGGGGTTGCAACTCCATAGGAAGAACAATATCAACCAACCAGAGAGCTCCCAGGGACTAAGCCATCAACCAAGGAGTGCACATGGCTCCAGCTGCATATGTAGTAGAGAATGGCCTTATCAGGCATCAATGGGAGGAGAGATCTTTGGTTCTATGAAGGCTTGATAGATGTAGGGGAAGGGGAATCGAGGCAGGAGTGGGTGGGTGGGTGGAGGAACACCCTTATAGAAGCAAGGGGAAGGGGGATGGGATAGGGAGTTTCTGGGAGGGTGGGAATCGGGTAAGGGGATAACACTTGAAATGTATATCAATCAATCAATCAATCAATCAATCAATCAATCAATCAATCAAATGGAAAATAAGAGTGTATCCTCACATACACCAAGTGATGCTATGTGACCTTGCTCCTTAATTTAAAACTATTGGTTGACTAAAGATGCCAACAGCCTCTATAGGTGGGCAGTAGAGAGGTAGGCGAACCTCTAATTCCTGAGTTTGGGGTCTGAGGAGAAGAGAGAGAATAGAGAGAGAAGAAGAAACCATGGGGTAAATGTTCACGGGAATTGGCCATGACACAGGCCAGTTGGAGTAAAAGCAGCCTAGATGGAATATGGCAAGTCATATCTCAGGATCATTGATTGGGAAGTAGATACTGATAGCTTAAAGGGTAGATACCTGCTCAGTTCTAGTGTTGATTAAGGCTGATTAGAAATATAAAAGTTTTGTGTCTTTTTATCTGGGAGCTTAATGATCAAAGGCAGGGCAGAAACCCCCAACTGAGATTAAGTAATTACAACAACAGATCACTGTGTATTTTCTTCTTTGATATTGTACCAAAATTTAAATATTCATTTCTACAACCCTGGATTTCATTTGAAATCTGAAGCAATGATCACAAATATCAAAATCTATTAATTTTTCTTATAGTTCTTAGAGAATCTTTTGTTAGTACTTCAAATCAATATTTGGTTACTTCTGTTTTAGACAACAGTCTCACATAGTCCAGACTGGTCTAGAACTCTGTATGTACCTGATGGTGGCCTTGAAGTTTGTATTTTCATGTCTGCCCATCTCCAAAGGTTGAATTACAGGAGTGTACTCCCATGTTTGACATTATGATAGATTTCAACATGTTGTCTTTGCCATTTGGATATTAGTTCAAAAATTTCAAATACTGACACCTTTCATTATACAAAATGGAAAAAGAAATGTTTTTTTTTTTTTAATTATGACCACCAATCTTGTCAGAATCTTCACTGGATAATGAGATGCTGTCAAGTTCTTCATGGGAAATACAAGCCTTTTAGTGTCGTGATTCAAACTGTAAGGCTCCAATGCTGTCATGAGAAACAAATACTGCCAGTTGTTTTCCTTGACACAAAAGACTAAGTTCATTCATTCTTTTGTAAATGACTTCCAAATATTCATCTTGAATAAACTTATTTTGTCTCTAAGTTGTTCCTTCAAATAAAACAACATCTATTCTATGAAAAAAGTTGGGAGTTCAAATCGAATCTCTCTTTTTTTTTTTGGTCTGAGATAGTCATCATTTCTTTTTAGACTTTCCAATTTGCCATACAAAATATTGAAAGGTGTTCCAATTCGTCATACACAATATTAAAGGTGTTAGTTGTTTTCTATAGCTAAGCAGACAATTGTGAAAGACAACTGATAGATAGACAGATAGATGGATAGATAGATAGATAGATGTAGGCAGATGATAGAGACAGTGTCTGCCATTCATGAATCAGCTGTGAGATTTGAGCATTTTTACTATACAGATGATATTTTAAAGTTATAAACATCTTGCCAAGTTAGTGAGAGCAGACAATAAATAGAGCACATAGCCTGAACCTTTGTCAAGCATAAATGTGGCCAGATGAGAAGAAAATAATCCAAGAAAAGAAAACAAGAAGTCATGGTAACGTGGTAAATAAAGCAAACCCAAGGTGTTGGCCTGAAGGCTACTGGACACGTGAGACCATTGAAAGTGAAGGTAAGCATATGTTTGTGCACATTTTCTCAAGGTATTGTCAGCATGAGCAGCGACCCTGGTAGGAGAGTCAGAATTCTATGGCTTTTTCAATGGAGCACAATATAAAGAAATGATGCTGTGCCTGGGGATTGACTGGACCGTTCTGCTGACTGTAGAATGAACGTGAGGGTTTATCTAAGCGAAACTAGGGTGGTACATGCACTTTGGAGTCCACCTCCCCTGACCATGAGCTTGCCGTGCAGTCAGTTGCTTGGGGGCCCAGATAATATACCGCACAAGAACAAAAATCCTTTTCTTTCTCTGCTTCTTCCTTCCTGATTTTATGGACAAAGACGCAGGGTCTTTTGACTCCGTACACTGACGCTTGCCTCTGTGAAACTCTGAGGATTCTTAGGGTCAGGTCTGCATTGTTAGCCTTCAAATTTCTCACACTTTCATTTTCTTATACCGGAGGATTTTTGTCATTTCTCTGGCTTCCCAACACACAGACTGACAGTATGGGACTTTTCAGCCTCAATGGGCCTGTAAATCAATGAAATAAATCTATTGGCTTCGTTTCCACAGAGATCGTGACTAAGGAATACGTAAGGAAAGGAAGTTACTTTTTGTATTGTGGGCCATTTGTTTGGATCGATAAAGCACCATATATCAGTTAATCAAGCAAGGAGAATATGTAGGTTTCTCATAAGAGAAAGTATGAGAAGGAAAATATTCAATTAGGAAGATTGAATATCTTGCTGGGAACAAGAGCGCCTAAATTGTATGGGTACATTTGATATTGTGATAAAGGGTAGGAGGTTTGAGACGGAGATTTAGATGCAATGGCACAGGTAGCTATAGTTTCAAATGGAACAGGATGGCGCACAGAGTCATGAAGGAAAGGAGCTCAAGGGACTATGAGTGTGGAACACGGGAAGAACAACCTTATAAAAAAATGGAAGAGACTGTCAAAAATCACCCGGGAGAACTGGAGAATAAGAGCCAACCTGTGGAGGGAGATCCTGGGGTGGCGGTCGGACTCCGGGAAGGAGCAAAGATTGAGAAATGACCGCATTGCAGCATGATCATAATGCCAGCGGGCAGCGTGGAGGACATACCCAACAAAACCAGCGAAGAATCCATGTGGACTCTAAGAACCCTACCTTGATAAAGTAACAGTCAGAAACGGTGTAAAGACAGGCCTGACACTCGACTCTTTCTAATCGTCTTCAATGACTGTCTGCTGCTTTATTTAGCACACGGTTCCACAGTATTTCACGTGGCTTCCGTGGCTCACATAAAGCGCTGACTTCTGCTTTTAAGCCCGCCATAGTCCCTTTTCCCTCTCATGTGACTGAGTTATCAGCATTGTCAATTACCATGCATCTTAGTTTTGACATCGATCACACTCACACCCTCTGCATATGAACTTTATGTGGCCTTTCTCTAACTAAAAAGTTTGCATGTGTTACTATGAAAGTCATTTTTGAAATGACCTTCCTGACGCCACCTGCTTGTAATAGAAATATATATGTACGTATATATATGTATATATAGTATATACACAAAACATTATAATTTCTTTTAAATGAATATATTTCTTCATAAATATGTAAATATTTAGTAAATGTCCAAGTATAAAGAAATGCATATGAACGTATACATTAAACATATGGTTTATAATTACTATCCAATTACTTTGAATTTCAAACAAAAAAGCATGAACTTTATGTTAGTAACATGTTTCACTATTATTCACATTATATGTAATGGTTATCTATATTTCCTTGTGTTTATTTTATAATATCTTATTTCTACTCAGCACACTACTAACCTTACTGTTTATCCCTTAAGTTCCACAATGTACATTTCTTAAATATAAAAAAGGAGAAAAATATACACTATCTTATGTAAGGTAGACAGACCTGTGTTTGATCAAAAATATATGTCACCCATAATATTTTATATTATAGTTTTCCTGGCTGATATTGTCCTGTTTTTACTACAGTGAAACTTTCTGTTTTGAAGGAGAGTACTATTGACACGCACAGTGGTGGTGACTTGGGGTCTCCAGCATCTGAGAAAATACCATTTTATCCCTAATGCCTACATGTAGGTAAAAGTTAACTAGACGAGAACTAAAGAGAATGTGTAAGTAGTAGTATGTACAGGGGATAGATAGGTTTTATTTGATTCTGTTTTGTTGTTGCTGCTGGTATCTTTTTCTTTTCATTTCTTTTTTTTAAATTCAACATTTTTTTTATTTACATTTCAAATGTTATCTCCTTTCCTAGTTTCCGAAAACCCCCTATCCCATTCCCCTTCCCCCTGCTCACCAACCCACCTACTCCTGCCTCCCTGTCCTGGCATTCCCCTACACTGTGGCATTGAGCCTTCACAGGACCAAAGGCCTCGCCTCCCTTTGATGTCCAACAAGGCCATCCTCTACTGCATATGCAGCTGGAGCCATGGGTCCTCCATGTGTACTCTTGGTTGGTGGTTTAGTCCCTGGGAGCTCTGGGTATACTGATTGGTTCATATTGTTGTTCCTCCTATGGGGTCGCAAACCCCTTCAGCTTGATTCTTTCTTGATATAATAAAAGTTCAATAATCATCCTCCTTGTAACTGTTACTAGTTTTTTTCAGTGAGAAATCCAAACAACCTCCATACCCTTTTTGATATTCGATGTTTTGGCTAAGTTAGAATCCAATTGCCCTTAAGATGATCTACCTGTGAAACTGTCTTCAGCCAGAGAGAAACAAAGGAAAAGAATACTGTTTAATGTAGACACATGTAACTCATCACATGTAAAACATCATTTCTACCATCATTGGAGATTCTGCCTAACAAAGAAAATTACGCATATTGGAATATGAGCTACCACAACATGTATTCTGTTTCTTTAAACTAGAAAAACCATATACCCTGATGGAAATGTAAAGAGAGTTACATTTTAGAGAGTCTATTTCAAAGTATTATTGAAAGTGCAAATAGCTAAAAACACTCCAGTCTCACGTCCCCTGCCCCTCACGCATGCGCTTACCAGTACATCCGCTTTCCCGCTCAACCCCTTCCCGTAGTCGTCAGTCGCAATCACTTGAAACTTGAAGTAGGATCTTCTCATATTGTGGAAGAGCATGGCTGTCTTGATGAGCCCTGTGTATGTTTCCACCACAAACCCCTCTTTGCCTTCTTTAATCGGCGGTATGACGAGTCTGTAGGCCATGGCGCTGTAATTGCCCGTGTCCCTGTCAGTGGCCTAGGAAGGGAAAACCAGATGATAAATTGTCAGTCAGAAAGAAGACAAAGCTACTGGAAAGTTTATTTCTATTTCCAAGGCAACTTGTGTAATGATAGCACAGTATATGTCTCCTAAAATTTCATTTCTCTGAATATCATTATGCATATGCAGAAGATACATATGCCTATCAAATAGTTTTTATCCCAATGATACTGGCTCTGGGACAGTTATTACAACACACAAGGAGCCAATCAATCAAGTTTTATGCATCTGTCAGGAAGAGTTCCAATTTAGTTCCAAATGATGGGCATGGTGGAGTCTATTGGTTACTTGAAGATCATCATGTGGTTGCGGGTAGCCCCCCTCCCCATCACAATTTTTTTTTCAGTAATTTGTTTTATAATTGTAGATTTTTGTCTCTAATTTCTTTTGTTATTATATTTTGGTTGCATTTTCCTCTCCTCCAACTCTTACCAGGTCCTTCCTACTTCTCAACCCATGAAACTTCACCTTCTCTTTCCCTCCAAAATAAAACAAAACAGAAACAAAAGAAAAAGGAAAATCAAAAACAGACAAACAAAAATCAAAGTTTTGACGTGGCATGTAGTTTAAGAGGCGGGAGACATATAGAACTGTATACTGACATATCAAATTAAGATAAGTTAGACGTAGTTTTTCACAAACAGGTTTGTGGATATAGGAGTATATGCCAACCAGTTAATATTATAGCAAGATCGAGTATAATAGATGCCAACTATGTCTTTTGCAATCCCCCTGCTTAAACAAGGTTCCTAGTGCCAGGGAGTTATGGTGTATGCTTAAGGGTCTTACCATTTAGGCATCAAAAGGGAATAACTACTCGGATTTTCCATTTCTTCTTAAACATGGCTATAAACAGAATATAATTACATCGGTTCTATGGCTTCTACTTAAGCAGAAGTTTTCCGGATGTTAGTTTCAGAATTAGTTCAAAGTGAAATACTTTGGAAAGAAATAGTGTGGTCTGGAGGGGTTCTCCAGACTGAAGAGCACTGGCTGCTCTTCTAGGGGACCCAGGTTAGGTTCCCAGCATCAACTCAGAACCATCTGTAACTCCAGTTCCTGGATCTGATGTTCTCATGACCTGTGTAGTAGGCACCAGGCATGCAACTAGTACCTAACCATATATGCAGACAAAACACCCATACACATAAAATAAAAAGTATTTTTTAAAAAACATATAAGCATTATTATAAAAGAATTGAAAATAAATATACAATATATCCAAATCAAAGACCGAAGTCCATACAACTCAGTTAACTCTTGCACAGGTTGAAGAGGGATTTGGAATGGAAGCTGGGAACCTTCACATTACATTTTCCACTTTCAATTTTAAGTGTATAACACAAAAGGCCAAATGCAAGAGGAAAACAGGAAGGAGTGAATGCAGATAAGAAACACATGCTGTGACAGAGCATCTAAAGCTAATTGTTTTTCTAATTCTGCCATGCACTTTGTGTTTGGGGTAGTGGATAAGTGCATAAATTATATTCAAAACAGAACATATATTACAAATTGTTAATAAAAGAATCAGATAATGTCACCAGGCTATATGTAAATTATCCAGGATACACATCATTCAGAATTTCTGTTTTCCAGCATCTTTTATTACATGGTTATTCAAACTTTTTTCAGCACTTAACCTAAAGCATGATACAGTACACATTTTTACTTTGCATTAAAATTCTGAGAGCTATACCAAATTAATTTAATAGCAAGAAAGATACTGCTAAGGAAGCTACTCGTCTAATTATAGAGAGTAGCGACATCTAATAAAACATTCTGGGTGATGATAGGGATCATCTCAAAATGTTGTGATCCTCGCAGCAGAAATCAGCCATATATGACCAGTGAGAATTTGAAATGAGGCTTAGGTGGCAAAAGAACCAGGATTCTCACTTGATCTACCTGAATTATAGTGTTAGTGCTGGTATACGAACAATGATAATAACAAATGATAGCTCACATATAGTAAGTATAGTATAAACTTGACTTGGTTTCAGGCTTTGTGTATACCCTGATCATGTGAATCATTTCAGGATAGCCCCATCTGCACAACAAGGAAAGTATCTCATAATAAATAGCCCAGATACTTCAACTCAAGATTAAAAAAACAACAACAAAAACAAACTACAACTCATTTAAGTTGCTGTCATGGTTAATTCTGGTCTAAGAGCCACAACTATGGGTGTGGCTGTGGGATCGTTTCCAGAGATGTTTAACACGGGAGGGGAGACGCTCCCTAAACATTGGTACAGTTCCCTAGACTAGTGTCTCAAACCTAACAAGATGGAAAGATGGAGGAAGCCATGCAGACACCAGAACCCATCTGTCTGACTACAGATGCAATGCATCAGACTGCCCATGGACCTGCTGCCACGCCTTTCTCGGCATGATGGGCTTTATCATCAAACTGCGAACCTAAGCGAGCTCTTTCTTATGCTGCTTTCATCATCTAATTCCCCCCAGCCACAGCGGGTAACTCCAGTCGCTAAGATTCCTCAGGGCGAAGAGGGTAAGCCAGCTACTTCAGCTCACACTTTCCTGTGATCTGATGTTCTGCATAGCACAGCTGGGTTTGGGCATTGGCGTTCCAGGGATGAGATTTCAATTAGCTTTCCATTCTCAGTTACAGGAGAAAGGACGAGCAATTAAAGTTAACCTTTTAGAGCGTTGAACTGTGACAACTTTATTCATTTCACAGAGAATAGCATAAGAAAAAAAAGTGTTCCCAACTAAAATTAAACTCAGAGTCTAAACCAACTAACCTGAGACATTACTGTCCACACTCTGAGTACATTTGCTCCTAGTGTCCAATCAACCAAAGAGGCTTGGACAAGGGGCTGGGAAGATGGCTCAGTTAGCAAAGCAATGGTCTTGCAGGCATGAGAGCCTGAGTTTGAGTTCCAGATATCACATAAAAAAAAAAAAAAAACAAAAAAAAAACCAAACATCTGGGCATGGCTAGCCAGTGAACTCCAGGGATTCCCCTGTTTCTACCTCCCCTGTGCTGTCCAGCCTGTCTAGCCTACTTGGTGACTCCAGGCCAGTGAGAGACTCTGAAGATGAGTAACACCAGAGGCACAATACCTCAGGCTGCCTTCTGGCTTCCACATGCACAGACACATAGACATACAGACACACAACACACACACACCCACACACACACACACACACACACTCACACACAGGCACACTCCTGCATATACATAAGCACATGTTGCACCCAGCACATACAAACAAACACAAACAGATTTGATTTTTATGTGTCCAACCTTTTGGTTAGCATTAAGACTTCAAAGACATAATGTATTGTTAATGCAAACTTTGAAATACAGTAGCCATGCCTAACGTATATTAAGTTAGTAGTGTACAGAGCAATACATATTTTTTGAAAAATATGCACATCTATGAGGTCAATATGTATATTAAGAATCAAAACTCCTCAGTCATTCATGTCTACACTCATGCCTCAGTCACACCCATGTCCCTCAGGGAAGCCACCTGACCTGGTTGTCTTGACCTGGCTGTATTAGTCCTTAGGTTTGCTCATTTTCGAAGTTTATAGATAGATTCAGCACAAGTCCTACTTTATGACTCAAGTCTTTCACTAAGGTTTGTGTTGTGAGGCTCAATCATGTTTGATATGAAGATAAACGCCAGCGACACGTTGAAATTTACATAGGAAAGGATGGTTACTGTACAATCATAGCAGTTGCTTGCGATATTAAGCTAACTCATACAGTTCCTACCGACTAACTTCCCATTAAAAAGAATTTGTTTTGCTCCCTAATTTGTTACATTATGAAAACGACAACACAGTCATATTTCATAGTAAATGACTTGAGATGTTTCTGGTAGTAAGCTTTTTCCAATGCAAATCATCATTCTACATGAAACCCAGAAATGTCATTCTAGAATTTTGCATAGTACGGCCATAAAAATAGCAGAAATGAAATACAGCTTTTGAAGAGAGCAGGTGCGGTAGATATTGGAGTCCCTGATGCTCTGTTTTTGTGTGTTGTGCAGTTTTAGCCTGCTTTCATGTCCTCTTTCGAGGGACACTATACTCAGCAGTTTAAGCGTCTCACTTCTGGAGGCACTCAGAGAACAGCTGCCAGGAGCTTGTAGATTTTGGGAGGGCCCTTCTCGCTCTAACAAGCACATAGGGTGCAATGATAGTCATCTGTAGAGGTCAAACAGGAAATCCCAGCAGTTGCTTAGCTCTGGAGCAACACCCAATGTGCCCAAGTTCAGTTTAGGACCCTATCTTCTCTGAGGGACCTGAGTCAGACAGCTTAAAGCCCATGTCTTATAGTCACACACAGACAAGGGCCAAATGTTCTCATGAAGGAACTGATAAAATATGATGTGTTTAAATACATACTGACTCACACCCAAAGTGCCAGCCACAAAACTCAGTGCACAATTTGAAATTTGGGTTAGGATGTACAAAGGTAGCATGTAAAAGTAATTTTTAAATCCATTTCCCTTCCAGCCCCTTAGTTACCATTCATAGTGATTCTGAGACTAATTAGTTATTATTAAAAGCCTAGGCCATAAGCTTTAGCTCATTCCCTCTGATTAGCTCATAACTTATTTAACACATTTAAACTATTCTATGTCTGCCATGTGGTTAGTTACCTCTCCGCCTGCTCGCTGGTTCCTTAGAGTCTTCTTAGCATCTCCCTGCTGGTTTAAATACTGTCTTCTTGGTCTGTCTAGCATCTCTCTTTTATCTCTATTTCCCAGAATCCTCCTTCCTGCCAATGTCCCACACCTCCCATTCCTGACTCAGCTCATTGGCCATTAGCTGCTTTATTGACAGGTGATGTTCATAAGAAATTCTGTCTACAGCACAAACACCTCATCATCAAGCGCACCATCACTGTCGGCTTTCTGCTTTGAATAGATTTTGTTTGCTTACTCTTACAGTTTGTTTTAGGTTGAGAGGGACTTCAATAAGTCCCTCCTTCAAAATTCACTTTTAACTTCTGTTTATCTGTCAATGAGATGAATTATGTCCAACGAATGTTATTGCAAGTAGCAAATATCTATCTGCTACATTATGGTTGTGATGTGCTGAAAATTATGTTTATGTAATTATATTTAATGGCCAAGAACAGCATGGCCATCAGAGATTATATTAGAGCTGTTAAATTTGTATTACAATAGCAAGAAGGGTTTGCTTTTCTATAATATGTTTGTATCAATAAATACAAACACTTAAGCACTCTAAACCTTAATTTAGACTAGTCATTTTAGACATATATGATTATAACTCCCTTAAGATGTAATAGATTAATAATTAATTTGTTATTGAGGACAGGGTTTATACACTTAGTTTTCAAAATCATCTTTGATTTTATTTATATTTTCTTGTTTTCCTTGTCTCTGAATCCCACTTGTCTCAGTCTTCCAAACCTTCTTCCTCAATTGAAACCCAAATATTATGTACAGAACAAACTCTCCCCTCCTTACTGACTCCAAGGATGTCGGTATCTAATTCTATGTTTTCCTCTTCAACTTATTTCTTCTTTTTAAGTACAGGTTTTATGTAGATGGCATACTTGGCTATTTGTCTTCAATTCACTGGATATTGACTTTTCTAGATCAGTGAACTGCCTGATCGCTGCTCTAGACCTGACTCTCACGGAGGCATTGGCCCTAGGGAAATGCCCTGTCTCAGGAAGATTAAGCCCTAATGCGTACACTTCACAGCACAATAAACTCATCACAGCTGAACCTCAGTTGCTAGTGAATTTTCATGTTTGACCTCCCCCTTGAGACATTAGGCTTGGAATTCCTGTCCTCGTCTGCTCTCCTGTCGAAGTCAGAATGTGGTTATTATCTTGTCTTTGTCCCTTGGATCAACTGAATTGTAAGTTTAGACCATATGACTGAAGATGGAGAATTTCAACAATCAGGAAGATGTGTGATCATAAACTCACCCTCTGAATTCCAAAGTGTGCTTCTGCTCCATTTAGAAAATCTTTTCTGTAAACAGTGACTTGTCTCGCATCGATAACTTAGCCCATTTGTTTATGTGCATCCTCTAGAGATGTGCACATTCTACTTTACATGGAATTTCAGGATATCAAGTGTGACATTCTTCAGCCATTCATCTTAGGAGTAAAATATCTTTACCTGTGCTATCTGTCAGCTCTTACAATCTGAGTCACACCCGGCCCTCCCCTCCCATCAAAGGCACATGTGCAGTGATCAGAGCCCCTCCCAGGTCTCCGCACATGAAATGTGCTATCGTTACCCTGTCACTTTAACCTCTTCCTCTTAAAACTATAAAAGCACATTTGTCTTCTCCGTTAAGACAAAGCTTTTACTCCGATGCTAACTGTACTGCTCTACCTATTTTTATAGTTCATTTCTCTACCATCCCTTTCAAGAGTTCCTTTCCTCCACCTCTTTGTTGAAACACAGCTAGACCCATGCCTCTCCAGAAAGAGCTAACCTTGTAAAGTAGGGCTTCAAATGGACCTTAGGCTCAGAGCTAGCAGTCACAACTCTGACCCATAATTGTGCCTCTCTGAAAGAATTACAGGGACGGAAATGGAGAGAAGCCTGAGGAAAAGTAGGTCCAGCCAGGCCCAAAGTGGGATCCAGCTCAAAAAGAGGCCCCAAGGCCTGACACTATTACCGAGGCTATGGAGTGCTCACAAAAAGGGACCTAGCATGACAGCGCTCCAGAAGTCCCATCAAGCAGCTGAAAGAGTCAGATGCAGATATTTGCACCCAAGCAATGGACCGAAGCAGCTGACCCCTGTGGTTGAATTAGGGAAAGGCTGAAAGAAGCTGAGGCGAAGGGAGAGATCCTTTAGGAGGCCTAGCAGTCTCAATTAATCTGCACTTCCCCCTCCAAGATCTCTCAAACAGTGGATCACCAACCAGACAGCATACACCAGCTGATATGAGGCCCCCAACACACATACAGTAGAGGACTGCTGGGTCTGTGTTCATTCAGAGATGATGCACCTAACCATCAAGAGACTGGAGGCCCCAGGGAGTTTAGAGGTCAGGGCTAAATATTTTAAATATTTTAAGTATTTTAAAAATTTAAAAATATAAAACCAAAGGGACCCACTTATTAAAATTGAAGAAGATTCATAACTATTTTTTGCTATAATGATCCAGATACATAAATAAAAAGCATAAACCCGTTTTGTCATTGATTAGGTCATAAAAAGAGAACAGCTAATAGTCTTGGTTAAATTAATGCTTAAAACCTAAAACTGACTCATTGGAATGAATCATGTTTCCTTAAAGAGCTAATATGTTTATCTTTATCAGCTTATTTATATGAAAAGGGTTATACCAGGTTCATGACCTAGTTGAAACTGACTCATCAGAATGAATCATATTTCCTTAAAGAGTTAATATGTTTCCTCATCAGCTTATTTATAGGAAAAGGATTACACCGAGTTCATGACCTAGTTGACAAGAGAAAGGGGTGAGGCTGGTGATTAGATTTATTGCCTTTTGTGCTTTCTTCTGGCAAAAAAGAGGAAAAGCTATGTCTAGACTTGCTTGGAAAGAAGCCATATTCAGATATTATAATATGAGTTGCCTTGATTATATTTTAAAATGAAAACTCAGACATGGGTAACCACTTACACTTCTTTAAGACCTCATCTGGAATTTTTAATGTGTACAGGTGCCCGACATTAAGAGACAACCGCCAAATAATTGCCTCTATCATGCAGGGAATAGGTGAGACATTAATTTTCTAATAGCCTTGGTAACTGTTCCCCTCTGTTGCCTAAATGAATATCACGAATGCAAAAAAAAATTAGTGGAATAATTAGTGATGTCCTTAGAACTTCCAAACCTATTAAAGTCCAATAATGGGGCCTTAACTTCAGCTCCTCAATGAGACCCATCTCAACCTTTAACAGTGCAGAAATCTTGCTTTTCCAGAGATAGAACAAAAGTGATTTAAAATATAGGGCCATAACCTCCTGTCTCGAATTCATCTACTGATGCGAGCATCAAAGTGTGATTATTAGTGGCAAAAAGAATGGGGTGTTGGCTTCTGAGAAATACTTTAACTTTACTCTTGAATTTTTAGAAAACACAAAGAAACTTCTGCTTTAAAGTCCTTACAGTCAATGTGCCCAGCAGCTGATAAAGCCTGAATAAAGAAATACCAAGGAGACCGAGCTATTTACAGACCTATTCAAAAATTTTGCAGAAACTAAAAAAAAAGAAAAGGAGGAAATATTTTAAAATAGAAAAAATGTATTAGATTTCTCACAAGAATGTAGTAAAAAAGTGACTAAGGAGGGATATTAGGATGCAATATTAAGGCTAACGTGTTAAGCCACTATAGAGTTAAATAAATGACAATTTAATATAATTAAATGTTTTTCAGGCTTTTATTGCCATCATCCAGGATAGATTTGGGATCCAATTAGGAGCAGCTGTATCCATGGACAGCACATGGATGCTCGAGGCATGTTCCTTAGCATGCCTGTTCCCACTGAAAGGCCAATACAAGCCAGAACAGAAACTGGCTTACAACGGTGATATGTCCACACTCAGAGCTCTAATTACACAATCTGGATAGGCTATCTATAATTTGTTAACATTTTCTTAAACGCACRGTATCAAAATCATCAGCATCAGATAAGATACTGACCTAAAGAAAACTACTTTGTTTTAAACAAAGAAACAAACATATACACACAATATTCTGTATTACAGAAGGCACGATACAGAAAGGTAAGTAGAACTTCCTTGTATATGTTAAGGTCTAGGTAAAATATTGAGGCCTAGATGGAATATTAAGGTCTAGGTAAAATGTTAAGGCCTAGGTAACTGTTTCCTGGCCAGCCTGCCATTATAAGGAAAGTTTCACATATGTTTTTGCTGTTACTAGGAAACTTTCTCATGCTCAAGTTGATTACACATCCTGTTACGTACTGCGCCCTTGGAAACCAGTCATGAAAGAAGTCAGTAGAACTGCTTTGTATAGTTTCCACAAGAAGCCTGGGCCCTAACCACCCACCCAGCAGCACTTCCTACTCTTGTGTATAAGCTTTTCTGACATTTGCTTTCATAAGCCGCTACTGGGATGGATCCCAACATAAGAAACTGTAAGACATCTATTTTGAGTGGGGGTTGAGTAAAGTTTAAGTTCCCAAGACCCCCCCTGGGAGCCRACATCCTACTTGGCAGAAACTCATAGGTGGGCAACTGACACCCTGGTTGGCAAATTAAGACACGGATGTTGGACAAGACAAGTCTCCTGCCACAGTTGAATACCTCAATCAATGGGAGCAGGATAAATGTGCAACAAAGACATGGTCCTAAGGAAATGCCCTATCTATAAATCCTGATTGGTAGACCTCAGGCTTAAAAGCTCTGTAGGATCTTAACTCCAAGTCATGGCTCAGTTCCTCATTCTGAACCGTGGCCTTAATTGGGGTGTGGTGTTCAATAAACCATCCCTATCGGACTGAGATTGGTGTCTGATCTCAGTTTATGCAGCGACTCCCAGACCCCAACACTATATAGTAATTAAAATGTTTAATTTTTCTTTTCTTGTAAATTATTTCATAAAATAAACATTTTTTACCTTGTGAATTCTCTTCACCATTATAATTATATAATCAAAATAAGGACTAATTTAAGACCTTCCAAGAAGCTCTCAAATGAATTCTGTTCTTTTTATCCGTATAAAAAYAAACCTATTTCTGCACTCAGYGGACATTTAGACAAGAGAAAAACCCCAGTGTGAACATTCTTTTTGAGAGATAAAGTGAGTTTAGTTTCAGTGTTTATTTTTAATAATAATATATYGGTTTAATTGGACTTTTCSCTGTTCTTACAGTGCTTAAGCATTATTTATAATCATTTATTTTTATTTTATGAACATTGATTGGTGTTTCRCCTGAATGTATGTCTGTGMGAGGTGTCAGATCCCCTGGAACTAGAATTTYACAACTTGGAAGCTGCCATSTGGTTGTTGGGAACAACCCATATTCTTAACCACTGAGCCATCCCTCTAGTCCCATATTATTTGTGATTTTACTTCCTTATTCAGAGCAAGTTAAACCTCACACTCACATATTCTGACTTTCTGGTTGTTCCTTAGTCACAATGCATTCTATCACTYTGATGAAAAACCAGCTTCGTGTCTCTCACCCCATTCCTTTCTTCTGAATACAGTGTATAGTTTGCTTTCTGTGTTTTCTGTACATAGTRGGTCTATCTTCATTMCTGTGAGTTACATTTTCATAGTGATGCGTCCAGGACTWATTTTGKCTCACAAGTTGAGAGAGGGCACAATCCRCCACAACAGGGCAGACATGAAGGCAGGTGGGAACATTCAGGCGGGACACCTCGCCTCTTCATAYCTCAAAGGAACAGGAAGTGGAAACTGGTCAGGCAGAGGGATCTGGTTTACCCAGCTTCAAAGTCCATCCCCARTGGATCCCTGCCTCTTGGGAGAATCACATTTGAAAGGCTTCTCATTCTCTTGAAACAGTGCCACGAGATAGACCGCTGGGGATATTTCCCRTTCATATCCCATCCTATCTGTATTGGGCCGAGAGCTGCTTCTCAGTATCCTCTTTCTCTGTTCAACCTCAAGTCCTGACTCTGTATGAACACTACACCAGAAAAAAATTGCATTCRGACTGTCCATTCCTCTAGCACTCTCATGCTCTGCCAACCTAATGATGCACAATTCGGGGTTCTTTTATTTATGCCAAAGTTAGAAGAAGAAGAAGAAAAAGAAAAACAAATAGCTCCACTTACAAGAAAATGAGTAGCCATCTGATCCGAGTTTACTATGCCAACTTCTTGCCTCATCTTATTTTTGTTATTGATGTTTTTCTTATGATAAAGAAACTGAGCAGACAGCTACCACATACCACAGAGAGACACCCAGAGCTCAGCATCAGCAATGAGTCACCTCACCTGGGGTAGTTGAGTTGAATATTAAATCAAAGTGAATACATGGAACCGGCCCAATATTTATTAATGATCCTTTTCTAATCATCTAGACTATGAACCAGCCTACATATTACTACATTTTTCTAATAATCCCTACAGTTTCTGGTTTCAATACTTTGAGTATTTTTTTTATACTTAGTCTTACTTCGTAGACTGAAGAAACATTGGTTACTTCTAGATTCTGATCTGGTATAAATGGAGAGGGAGGGAGGAAAGAAGTGAGGGAGGGAGGGAGGGAGGGAGAGGGAGGGAAAGGGAGGGAAAGACTGAGGTTGATGGAGATCTGAATGCTTCCTTCACTCCCTTCAAGAGAGCTGCCTTCAGTTGCATGTGCCTTTCCAGTATGTGTGTGTGTGTGTATGTATGTGTGTGTCTTTATTTACTATAATATGACTATGATATAATTACATCCCTATATTACATACTAGATTTTGTTTTGTCCATGCATTTGATGGTAATGTCTTATCTAGTAAGGGGTATTTTGTTTAAATATGTGTAGAAGAATGCCCCAGTGGACTCTTTATCAGTATTTGGGGTAAACAAATTTAAGCTTATTTCTATTCGTTATTGCTATTAGTTATCTGAAGTTTGCCAACTCTTTAGGAGTTAGGTCCTCCTGTATAAAATGGGGAACCAGAACAGATTGATATAGACTGGATTGGATATTGTAGATTTTCACTGGATTTCTTTGTTTCTTAGTGTGTAGCACACATGTGAAGGGATGAATTATTCTTCAGTTTGTAATGCCTGTAAATCTGGGAAAATTAGGACAATTTTTCTGATTTGTTCTTTCCATGTTATAAATATCATTGTTTTGAAAATAAGCATATCAAATAATTGTTGAAGGACAATTATAATTTCTAAAGAAACTTCACTTATTGATATATTTTTATAATGTCATATTGTTTGCTGGTTCAAAAGCAAAAATACTTACATGGAGAGGATTTGCTACAATGTTACTGCAAAGAAACCTTGTGAATCAGTAACTCCTGGGATGGATTTCACTGTGGAGTCCTTGCCTCATATCTAAAATCCCGAGTGTGAGCCTCAGCAGCCAATTTTAAAACAACAAACAGATACTGGAACATTTACAAATGCAAATCACATAGCTTTACCTTCCACCATTTAGCAAAATATGTTTTCATTGTTGGTGAATTTGTATCATGTTCATGTATAGAAATTTGAGCATTTTTCTCTTAAACACACACATGTACATGTATGTATTTTAGAGCATAGCTAGCTTTAAAAGATAACCTCTAATCCCAGCATTGAGGAGGCTGAGGTAGGAGAATCTCCATGAGTTCAAAGTCAGCCTGGTCTACATAATGAGTTCCAAGACAGCCATAACTACATAGAAAGAGGCCCTGTCTCAGACAAAAACAAACAAACAAAACCAAATATGCCTGTAATTTTGAATAAGAACCAAAAATTAAAAATATTCTAATGTTTCAGCTCCTAAATTTAATAGACAAACAAAACCAACTATGCCTGTAATTTTGAATAAGAACCAAAGATTAAAAAAATATTCTTATGTTTCAGCCCCTAAATGTAATAGAAAATGAAGAGAAGAATAATGCATTTGAATATTCAGTCTGAAATGCAAATTTCTGTGAATCCACTTGCTGATAATTTATTGCCTACCAATTAAATTAAATAACACAAAGAGTCTTATTACATAAAGAAAAACTTATTTGTCTTGGCTTTTACAGAAAAAAGAACATGTCAAGACAAATAGAATTCAATTTATGAACCTTTTAGTTTGGAAAATCAATGTAAATGTTCAAAACCACAATGAATCTAAATTGCTGCTCTGACGCTAATGATAACCAAAAAAAACTTCAGTGTCGTGAAAGTGACACTAATTGTAAAGAAGTTCCAATTCCCAGGTTGGAATTGGACTATCTGTACACACGACACTAAAATGTGTCCCTTTGGATTATACAATGTGCAACATCTTAATACAAAGACCACATTTATCCAAAGCAGTGGCTATTCAAAATGTCCTTCACTTAAATTGSTCATATTTCAGTGCTCCTCTCTCTCTCTCCCCCTTACCCCTCTCTCCCTCTTCCTGTCTCCATTTCCCTCCTGAAATTTGTATGGATGAGTGTATAAATACATATAGATACAAGTATACATCAACATAAATATTATTTTTCTGTAACAATGTATTTTATATATTTGGCTACAAGCTAATATTTTCTAAGAGGAAATAACTGCAACACTGAAGTAAAAGTATTATAAAATAGTCTTTGATTGATTACAACCTACTTGAATATACACTACCTGAAATTTAAGTATTTCTTAGCCACACTGAATGTACATTGATAAAAATTCCTAGTGCAACCGGAAAATGACTGGGGATAAGGAGAAACCCATACCCAGAAAACAGAAAATAAGTATATATGAGAAAGAGCTTTTCTGTTAGAATAAATCTGATTCACTAATTTTGTCAAATTATTAGACATTCATAAATTTTTGATCATAGAAATAAAGCAAGCAACAAAGTATTTATTGGTGTGGGTGCACATGTGAGAGTACATGGGTGCATACATTTGCGTGTGCCTATGTATTTGTGTACATGTCTGTGTGTACATGTGTGCATATATGTATGCATGCATATATATGCCTATAAATGTGCCTTGCTATGTGTGGAGGTCAGAAGGACACTTTGCTCTAGTTGGTTCTTCCTTCCATCGTGTGGCTGCTAGAGACTGAACAATTTGGGACAAGCATAAGTTAGGATTGATTATTCTATCATTTATTAGTTTTGTCATATATTCACCCTACGTAGCTGCTTTGCATCTACTTCACAGACTTTCTTTCAAGTATAAGTTTCCCATGTACTTGGACCATATTTATCCCCCCATGCACTTGAACTCCAATCCTTTATTACCCTGTGTGTGTGTGTGTGTGTGTGTGTGTGTGTGTGTGTGCGCGCGTGCGCGCGTTACGGTTTTATGTATCTATAAATTATTCTAGGCTCGTAAATGTGACTGAACACTCAACACTTGTCTTTGTTATTTTAATTACTGCTAGCAACATCCATTGTTCAGCACATTATGTAATTTCAGTTTTCCTTCTTGTTGACTAAAATTGAGGTGTGTGTTACATTCTTGACAGCAAAATGGAAGGTTCCCTCTCCTGCGTGCTCACCAACACTTGTTGTCATTTGCTTTCCTCGCAAGGTCCATTCTGACAGGGACAAAGTCTTAAGTCTTACGTATTCTACTTTGGAGATATTGGGACTTTAATTTGTATTTCAATAGAAGAGCATCAACTCCTCTCCCATATGCTGATTGGACATTTGTTTTTAATCCTTTGTGAATTTCTTGTTCATTAGCCCATTCTAGAAACTTTAAAAAATTTTTTTTAATATTTAATGGTTTGAGTTATTACATATTTCAGAAGTCTTCTCCTAGAAGAGGTTCAGATTTTCTTACATTAAGTTGCTTGATACACTTGAATTAAATTTTGTATTAATTTGTATTAATAATGAATATGAAGCAAATGCAGGGGCCTAGGTTCATTTTTCTACATGTGGATGTCCAATTGCCCTGGCACCATTTGAAGAGGTTCCCTTTTCTCCAGTGCACATGTATGTCATCTTTTAAAAATGATCAAATGGCTATTCCTGTGTGGGTTTCCTTCTGGGACCACTGTTTTATCTTATAAATATATCCACATATATTTATAAGTATATATGAATATGTATAAGTAAAATAAATAGAATATAAAATGCATATATGTATATATATCTATCTTCATCCATCTATCAATATATATCTTCATCCATCTATGTATGTATGTATGTATGTATGTATGTATGTATGTATCTGTCTAACTATCAATCATATATCTATTCATTTCTATCCATTCATCCATTCCTATCAATATCTATCCATTTCTATCCATTTATCCATTCCTATCTATCTATCTATCATCTATCTATCTATCTATCTATCTATCTATCTATCTATCTATCTTCATCCACCTATGTATGTATGTATGTATGTTTGTATCTATCTATCTATCTATCTATCTATCTATCTATCTATC
>BDUI01008584.1:49506-72542 GCA_002335545.1 Apodemus speciosus
TTTCTACCTATCCATCCATTTTTCTTCCTTCCTTCCTCTCTCTTTCTATCTTCATCCATGTATGTATGTATGTATGTATGTATGTATGTATGTATGTATCTATCTATCTATCTATCTATCTATCTATCTATCTATCTATCTATCTATCTATCTATCTGTTTCTGTACCACTATTATATTGTTTTTGTTACTTTGGCTTCATGGTGTGACCTGAGATTAGGTATTTACCATACCCCCAGCATGGATACTTTAGTTAAGGCTTACTTTGGTCTGTGGGATCTTTTGTGTTCCTATGTATTTTAGGGTATTTTCCCKATATTTTTGAAGGGTGTCATTAAAATATTGACTGGAATTGTGTTGACTCTGTAGATCATGTTTCCATATGTTTCCATAGCCATTTTTATAAATATCAATTTTGCTGGTTCTTGAGCAAGACAGATGTTTCTACCTTGTGTCTTAAATTTATTTATTTAATTTTTTTTATTAGAACTCTCTTCCTTGGCTAGGTTTAGTCTTAATTATTCTACTTTGGAGATACTGTGAATGGGATAGGTTTTCTGACTTTCTCACAATATTCATTATTGGTATATAGAAAATATACTTCTTTCATATTTAGATTATGCATTATTGAAGATATTTTTCACCTGTAAGCATTGACTTGTATTAAACTGCCCACAAATAGGGATTTTTTTCTAGCTGAGATTTCAAGGATGGTATGTTGAAAATAGTATCTTTCCTAATTTTAACAGAAATGTATTGAATTTCCCCCCTTTATTATTATGTTGGCTATAGATTTTCTGTTAAATGGCATTTACTATGTTGATGTATGCTCTTCCTATTCTTGATTTCTTCCAGGCTTTTATCATGAATGTATATTGGGCTCTATTAATTTTCTTTTCTGCATCTATTGAGATGATTCTGTGATTTTTGTCCTTGAGTTTATTAATGAGATATAATACATTAATTCCTTGCATCGAACTTTCATCCTTGGGATGAAGTTCAGTTGGTCACAGGGAAGGCTTTTTCTGACTCATTCTTGAACTCAGTGTACATGTATTACAACACTCACCCTGGAAATTAGCCTTTTCTTTTTCTTTTACTGTTAGCTCCTGTCTGATTCTTATATGAGTGCAACATTGGCTGTGTGAAATGATTTTGATGTGTTCCTCCCATTTCTACTTTGTCCAGGAACTGGGGAGAATTGTTTTAGAGTTCTGGAAGAACTCAGCTGTGAAGCCACCACCATAGCCTGGGGAACAAACTCAGTGCTTATTATGAGCCTGTTTATATCACTTCTATGCTCTTTATTTAATCCATGAGGCTTGTGTATCTGAAAAATTAACCATTTGTTATATTTTGAAATGTATTAGACTACAGGTTTTCATAACAGGTCTTAATAAACCCCTGGATCTCACGCTGTCTTCTGAAGCGTCTTATTTCATCTGTAATTGTTTATTTTGGGTCTTCTCCTGCCTTTGATTGGTTTGGATAAGAGCTTGCTAATCTTGCTTATCTTTTCAGAGAAGCAACTCTGCTTTGTAGATTCTGTTCACATCCATTTCATTACTTTGTGCTTCAAGATTTACTGTCTCTGCCAGCCTATTTAGGTTTGCTTGTTCTAGACTTTCTAAAACCTTGAGGAGTATTATTATTCATTTCAAATTTCTATGATTTTTTTATTTCAAATTTCTATAATTTTTAGGCATTTATAGATAACATATAGATACATTATAGACATAGAGATAATATAGATTAAGAGATAAACTTTTTTCTTAGAACCAATTTTAAATACTGTACTTCACTGTCAAAAGAGAAATTAGAGGTTAGAGAGAAGCAATGGGAGAAACTAAAGGAGACTAAAATAAGCCAGCAGATGCAGATGTGCCAAGTCTCATTCCTGAAGACATGGACCTTGGAATAATTAGGAGACACAGAAGCAGACGCTTCATGTCAACTAATGGAAAAAATATCCACCAATGGGATATTACATTTGTAGATTTCCACCGTCTGGGTCAAGTTTCGATTTGTCCCAGAGAGAGAATTTGGTGACTCGTTTCCTATCTAGCTGCCTTTGACTAGCTTGCTATGTTCTAGACATTCTTCAGCTAAACCAACAGGGATCGGCGCTGGCAGTGGTTGGGGTGACTCAATGTTGGGGGTGGTACTGAATAAAGAGAAGGGACAGCAGATCATAGCTGAGGAGAACCTGGGAGAACATGACAACCTGAGGACGCAGAGGATGTCGTACTCATCTGAACATGTTACTAATGGGTTTCTTTTATTTTTTTGTAGAATACCAAGCCCGTCTTGCATATGGCCATTCCTGAGCCACAGAAAGTTCAAGAAAGAACAAAACATGAGACTAAAAAGAGCTTGTTCTTGACGCCAAGGCAGAGATGCAGTTTGTTGAGAAAACCAAACTAACAGGATTATGAGATGGGCTGAAGGTTCCCTGTTTCACTGTGAGGCAATTCTTGCACGGGATTGACAGATTTTAATCAAAAGTTACTATCTAGGGACTGGTGTGGAGCGTGTGGTTTAGTTAGGCAAGCACTTGCCGACAGAGGGTGAGGACTGAGTTGGGTCCCAACTCCCGTGTAAAAGCCAGGCACGAGTACATACATTTTGTAAATCAGTGCTGGGAAAAACAGAGACAAGAGAGTCCCATGAGGCCACTGGCCAGACAGGTTAGCCAAACTGGTGAGTTCAGGTTCAGGAAGAACTGTCTCTAAAAATAAAGTGGAGAGAGACTGAGCAAGACAACCAATGTTGACCTATGGCCCCTACATACTCAACACATAGAACAGGCGCACGTATGCATACGCAAACACACACAGACACATGCATGMATGCACGTGCACGCACACACACATACACACACATATATGCATGTACACATGCTAGCACACACATGAATACATGAATGCATGTACATGTGCTCCAATCTAATTCTGCTCATTATTTTCTTGTCTATGCACATTGGAATCTGGTGTGAATTGGAATAAACAACTAGTCTTTTCTATGTCTCCTTTTCAAGACTAAACAGGACTTACGTGTAGCAGGAAAATAAGTTCAGAATAACCTTGTCTGCAATGCAGCTCCAGAAGCTGAGCTCTGGGCATCCTAATGGCATGTACTGCTAAACAGTAACTCATCAATGTGGCTGAGATGTGGACTTTCTGCATACTTCTGTGTTTCTCATTAGATGTTCCTAATTTCCTTGATGATCATTTCTGTAATATACAATTAATATGCACAGGATGCGGCAGGAAAGATTCTGCAGTGATTCACTAGTGATAGAAAGGACTGTTTTATCTTTAAGTTCTTATAGATAATTCATTTCATGATTATACTTGAAAATACACTTTTTATGCCATTCAGGACTTTCTATTATAYGTTTATTCTGAAAAAAAAAAAAAACCCAGCTTTTTCCCCCCTCATACCAGAATGCACCAGACACCTGAGAGGTGAGAGACTCTCAGGACTCAAAGGGAGGGACCTTAGATGAAATGCCTGATAGTAGGGAGAGGGAACTTATAGAGCCCACCTCAGCAGGAAGACAGGGCTTCAGATGAGGGAGGGGGCTGCCATCTCACAGTCAAAACTCTCATAATTGCTCCTGTATTAAAGAACTTCAGGGATGAAAATGGAGAGGAGCCTGAGGAAAACAAGGTCCAGTGAGAGGACCAAAGTGGGATCCAGCTCAAGGGGAGGTTCCAAGGCCTGACACTATCACTAAGGCTATGGACTGCTCACAAAAAGGGACCTATCATAATTGCCCTCCAAAAGACCCAACAAGCAGCTGAAAAGTCAGATRTAGATATTCACACCCAATTAATGGATAGAAGTTGCTGAGCCCTGTGGTTAAACTAGGGAAAATCTGGAAGAAGCTGAGGAGGAGGGCGACCCTGTAGGAGGACCAGCAGTCTCAATTAATCTGGATCCCAGAGATCTCTCCAACACTGAACCACCAACCAGGCAGCATACACCACCTGATATGAGGCCCCCAACACATACACAGCAGAGGACTGCCAGGTCTGGGTTCAGTCAGTCAAAGATGATACACCTATCCCTCACGAGACTGGAGGTCTCAGGGAGTTTATAGGTCTGGTTGGGTGGGTGGTGGGAACATCCTTGTGGAGACAGGGGGGTGGGGAGGAGGTATGGAATATGGAACAATTGGAGGGTGGACCGGGGCAGGAAATAAAATCTGGAGTATAAATGAATAAATAAATAAAAGATTTAAAAAACATAAATAACTTTAAAAGTCCCACAGCCGTTACAAATTCAAACTCATTAAAACTTTAGTCCCATTAAAACATCCAATCTCTTGTAGAATCTAGTCTTTTAAAATTTCAGAGTCTCTCATCTATGGGATCCAGTAAAACACTTTCTTCCTTCAAGAGGGAATAAACCAGGCACAGTCACAATCAAGTCAAAGTAAAATCAAACTTGAACTGTCCAATATCTGGRATCTAGTCACAATCTTCTGGAGTCCTCCAAATGACTTGGGTCACTTCTCCAGCTCTGCCCTCTGTAGCACACACAGCTTGTCGTCTACACTCTAGCTCGCTCCACTCCATTTGCTGCTGCTGTTCTTGGTGTCATTCTATGGTACTGGCATCTCTAAAACGCTGGGGTCTTTTGTTGCAACTAGGACGCACTTTGACTAATAGCCTCTCGTAGGCTCTCTTCCTAGTGCCAAACCTCAGCTTCTTTGCATGGTCCCCTTCAGTCCTGGACCTTCAACTGGTACTGAGGCGACACCTTCACCGATGGCCTCCCCTGGCCTCTCACAGTGCCAAATCTCAGTTGTTCTTCATGACCCCCTTCATGCCTTCAAAAGCCAGTATCACCTGTGATTCTCACACATTACTAAGTCCAGCTGCCAGCATGGAGGAACCATGGCTGCCCCTGGAACACAGCCTCTTTGTGCTGTCAGAGGATACTTCCTAAAAGATTTCACCTCAGTGATTCTGTCTCTTCCTCTTGTTCCTCCTCTTCCTCCTCCTGCTCCTCATCTCCCCCTACCTCATCCTCCTCTTCCTTCTCATTTATTTATTTATTTATTTATTTATTTATTTATTTATTTATCCACTCACTTTACATCCAGGCCTTAATCCCTCTCTCTCTTCTCTTCCTAGTCCCACCCTCTCAAATTCCTCCTCCCATTACCCTTCCCCCTTTTCAGAAAATGAGAAGCTGCTCCTTGGGTGCCTCAGCTGTTCTCCTCCTAATCACTGCTGATTTCTTAGCTCCAGCCAACCAGCAGCCATTGTCCCAGTAATGTAAAGGTTTCACTTCAGTACTTCTGGTCTCTTGTGAATCACAGCTGATTCTTCAGCTCTAGCTAACCAGAACCACAGAATCTTTAATCAAAATAGCAGACAGCTCTGCAAGAGTTTTTACACTTCCCTCTGAAACTTTACAAGCCTGGCCTCCATCTTTCTGCACGGTTGTCGATATTCTTATCTTCCAAGCTCCTAAAGAACTTCCCATTGAGCTCTTAAAGTCCAGTGGCTCATCTAGCCCAAAGTTCTAAAGCCCTTTCACTATTGTCCCCAAACATGGTCAGGTTTGCCACAACGATATCCCACGATTCTAGTACAAATGCTATTGCTGCAATGAAACACCATGACCAAAAAGCAAGTTGGAGAGGAAAGAGTTTACTTGGCTTACACGTCCAGATCACAGTCCATCACTGGAGGAAATCAGGACGGGAACTCAAAGCAGGGCTGGAACCTGGAAGCAGGAGCTGATGCAGAGACAGTGAAGAGGTGCTGCTTACAAGCTTGCTTTTCCCTGGCTTTCTTAGTCTGCTTTCTTATAGGAACCAGGACTACTAGCCAGGGATAGAACCACCTACCATGGGCTAGAACTTCCCCCATTGGTCACTAATAGAGAAAATGCCTTACAGCTGGATCTCATGGGTGCAGTTCCTCAACCGGGACTCCTTTCTCTCTGAAGACTCTAACTTGTGTCAAGTTAACATAATACCAGCCAGAATGGCAAATATCAAAGAAACAATTGACAACAAATTCTGGAGAAGGTGGGGGCATGTGGGGTGGGGGGGTAGGGGGTGGGTGGTGGGTGGGAAGAATCCTCATTCACTTTTGGGATTAGTGTATTCAGTATGGGGAGTTCTGTAAATACTACACACGAATCTCCCATATGACTTCACTTATGGGACTGGACACCTTATTTAATACCTGCTCAACTACGTTCATTTCTGCTTTGCTTACAAAAGCAAGGGAATGGAAACAAACTAAATGTCCTACAAGCTACAATGGATAATGAAAATGTGATAAAGATACACCACGAGATACTAATCAGATGCAAAGGAGAATGAAATCATGAATGTTGCAGGTAAATGGATAGAACTAGACAGGATCTTATTGAGTGAGGTAACCCAAGCTCAGGAATACAAAGATCCCGTTTCTTAATGGAAGACACTAGCTCCCAATCCTTAGATGTAAGTATATATCCTGGAATAACTGCAGAAACCAGGAAAGTGGAACCATTGCTGGAATAAATGGCTGGGTACCACAGAGGGGGCATCACAGGGTATACTCGATCTGACCTGGGAAATCGGAGGGAGAGAGAGGCGCTTGAGGGAGGGATGGGGAGGTGCATACGGAAGAAGGTAGAGGAAGGGAAAGGGAGAAATGGAGGGTGCATATGTAAACAACAGCCACCATAACAAAGAATTGCAAGGACTCTGGCCTAGGCTCTGCACAAGGAGGGTAAACTTAGGAAGCAGGTTGTTGGGCCAGCTCAGTCAGGGAAAGAACTGGCCACATGAAATTGAGTCGCAGAACCCACACAAAGGTGGAAGGGAAGGACCTACTCTGTGACGCTGCTCCCTGACCTCYACACACCCAGCATTCCACTTGTAACACTCCCACGATGTCAATGTAAATGCATTTTTAGAAGAGGCGTTTAAATCCTATTAATGTCAAAGAATGAGAGTAAAGCACATGAAACCACCGTATGCCCGCAAGAKGGTTAAAATACCAAAGATAGGAAAAGAATTGGAACAACCAGAGTGCTTCAGGTGCTGCTAAAATGTTGGATGTGAATTGGTGCAAAGTTTTGGAAAACATTGTGTCATCCACTATTAGGTGTGAGCATACCTACAACTCCTTATTGTACATTTCTATTTCTGTCTGCCAACAGAAATTAATAATATGCTCTCGAAAGATACCATAACATGAAGCTGGGAAAGTGGCTCAGAGGTTAAGAGCACCCACTGTTGTTCTAGATGACCTGGGTTCGATTCTCAGCACCACATGATGGCTCACAACCATCTGTATCTCTAGTTCAAGGGGACCCGAATCCTCTCCTGGCCTTTTCTTTCATCTCCATAAACTTTCTGTTTAGACTTAAGGCCACAATAATCTAAAAGTCAAAATGTAGTAAATTTTATAGCCATGTTGAACACCTTCTGAAGACTCAAGGATCATTCATGCCAAGATCTACTATACACATATCAAAGAAAATATGTAATATTTTTATTCAAATAACATGTGCTTGGAAGCAAAACAGTTTACATGTATAGAAACTTCAACATGGCACCACACTTACCCCACCTAAGCGTGTGACATCACTGGCGCGTCTCATAAGTCTATTGTTTGATTAGGTGTCATATTTTCAGTGCTTATCTTGGATATAATACATGTCTGATTTGACTTTCCGTCAGGGCTGAATAATATTCCCTCATATGTGTAGACTACACAGTAGCTCATCTATTCATCAAATGTTTCCACCTTTTATCTTTTTTTTCTTTTACTGACATAGTGATGTGCATGTATGTACATGCCTATTTGGGTTCTTGCTTTAAATGACTTCTATTACAGATTAAGACTAACTTTTTTATTTGTGGTGATGGAGTGAACCCTCTATCCCTGAGCTACCCCAAAGCCCCAAGAGTGAAGATTTTAATGGATGTTAATGGCTTGGATTAAAGACTAAAGAGAAAAAATAGGATCGGGCTCTCCTCCTACTCTCTGCAATTAAAATGACTGATTACTTGTTGCCAGTGGAAATCAATGTGGTGAAGCACTTTGTAACAACTGTGTCAGCATTAAACCAGAGCAAGTGCTGATCAAGCTGGTTTAGTCTCCATCATCCATGACCTAACATAATCTAAGTATTGTTTGAACGTGACCTGAACATATTTCACTTCCCAAGAAGACTTCATTCCCACATGAAATGCTGCCTGGTGAAATGCTGGTCAGGAGGCTGTGTTACTGCACAAGTGTGCAAAATGAGTGAAACGCCCTCGTCAAAGGGCATCATTTCCAATGGGATAAGGGTGCTTGGTTTAGGCTGGGCCAGTTTGCAGAGCAGGCACAGCCTCTCCCAGGACATAGGACCCCCAAGAGGATAGACACCTGAATAAAGTTAGACAAGCTAAGCAGGTGAAAACCCAAACATCCTCTAAACTGTCCAATGGCAGCAAATAAGTTAAAGCTTCCTGCTCCTCCATTTCTCCATTTCGAATGATCATTTTCTTTTTTTATTAGATATTTTCTTTATTTACATTTCAAATGTTATCCCCTCTTCTGGTTTCCCCTTCAAAAAAACCCTCTACCCCATTCCCCTTTCCCCTGTTCACCAACCTACCCACTCCTGCTTCCTGTCCTGATATTCCCCTATACTGGGGCATCAAGCCTTCTCAGGACCAAGAACCTCTCTTCCCATTGAGGTCTGACAAGGTCATCCTCTGCTACATATGAGGCTGGAGCCATGGGTCCCTCCATGTGTACTCTTTGGTTGATGGTTTAGTCCTCTGGGGATAGTGGTTGGTTCATATTGTTGTTCCTCCTATGGGAATGCAAGCTCCTTCAGCTCCTTCAGTCCTTTCTCTAGCTCCTCCATTGGGTACCTTGTGCTCAGTTCAATGGTTGGCTGAGAGCATCCACCTCTGTATTTGTCAGGCTTTGGCAGAGCCTCTCAGGAGACAGCTATACCAGGCTCCTGTCAGCAAGCACTTCCCNGGTTAAAATACCAAAGATAGGAAAAGAATTGGAACAACCAGAGTGCTTCAGGTGCTGCTAAAATGTTGGATGTGAATTGGTGCAAAGTTTTGGAAAACATTGTGTCATCCACTATTAGGTGTGAGCATACCTACAACTCCTTATTGTACATTTCTATTTCTGTCTGCCAACAGAAATTAATAATATGCTCTCGAAAGATACCATAACATGAAGCTGGGAAAGTGGCTCAGAGGTTAAGAGCACCCACTGTTGTTCTAGATGACCTGGGTTCGATTCTCAGCACCACATGATGGCTCACAACCATCTGTATCTCTAGTTCAAGGGGACCCGAATCCTCTCCTGGCCTTTTCTTTCATCTCCATAAACTTTCTGTTTAGACTTAAGGCCACAATAATCTAAAAGTCAAAATGTAGTAAATTTTATAGCCATGTTGAACACCTTCTGAAGACTCAAGGATCATTCATGCCAAGATCTACTATACACATATCAAAGAAAATATGTAATATTTTTATTCAAATAACATGTGCTTGGAAGCAAAACAGTTTACATGTATAGAAACTTCAACATGGCACCACACTTACCCCACCTAAGCGTGTGACATCACTGGCGCGTCTCATAAGTCTATTGTTTGATTAGGTGTCATATTTTCAGTGCTTATCTTGGATATAATACATGTCTGATTTGACTTTCCGTCAGGGCTGAATAATATTCCCTCATATGTGTAGACTACACAGTAGCTCATCTATTCATCAAATGTTTCCACCTTTTATCTTTTTTTTCTTTTACTGACATAGTGATGTGCATGTATGTACATGCCTATTTGGGTTCTTGCTTTAAATGACTTCTATTACAGATTAAGACTAACTTTTTTATTTGTGGTGATGGAGTGAACCCTCTATCCCTGAGCTACCCCAAAGCCCCAAGAGTGAAGATTTTAATGGATGTTAATGGCTTGGATTAAAGACTAAAGAGAAAAAATAGGATCGGGCTCTCCTCCTACTCTCTGCAATTAAAATGACTGATTACTTGTTGCCAGTGGAAATCAATGTGGTGAAGCACTTTGTAACAACTGTGTCAGCATTAAACCAGAGCAAGTGCTGATCAAGCTGGTTTAGTCTCCATCATCCATGACCTAACATAATCTAAGTATTGTTTGAACGTGACCTGAACATATTTCACTTCCCAAGAAGACTTCATTCCCACATGAAATGCTGCCTGGTGAAATGCTGGTCAGGAGGCTGTGTTACTGCACAAGTGTGCAAAATGAGTGAAACGCCCTCGTCAAAGGGCATCATTTCCAATGGGATAAGGGTGCTTGGTTTAGGCTGGGCCAGTTTGCAGAGCAGGCACAGCCTCTCCCAGGACATAGGACCCCCAAGAGGATAGACACCTGAATAAAGTTAGACAAGCTAAGCAGGTGAAAACCCAAACATCCTCTAAACTGTCCAATGGCAGCAAATAAGTTAAAGCTTCCTGCTCCTCCATTTCTCCATTTCGAATGATCATTTTCTTTTTTTATTAGATATTTTCTTTATTTACATTTCAAATGTTATCCCCTCTTCTGGTTTCCCCTTCAAAAAAACCCTCTACCCCATTCCCCTTTCCCCTGTTCACCAACCTACCCACTCCTGCTTCCTGTCCTGATATTCCCCTATACTGGGGCATCAAGCCTTCTCAGGACCAAGAACCTCTCTTCCCATTGAGGTCTGACAAGGTCATCCTCTGCTACATATGAGGCTGGAGCCATGGGTCCCTCCATGTGTACTCTTTGGTTGATGGTTTAGTCCTCTGGGGATAGTGGTTGGTTCATATTGTTGTTCCTCCTATGGGAATGCAAGCTCCTTCAGCTCCTTCAGTCCTTTCTCTAGCTCCTCCATTGGGTACCTTGTGCTCAGTTCAATGGTTGGCTGAGAGCATCCACCTCTGTATTTGTCAGGCTTTGGCAGAGCCTCTCAGGAGACAGCTATACCAGGCTCCTGTCAGCAAGCACTTCCCRGCATCCACAAAAGCATCTGGGTTTGGTGACTATATATGGGATGGATCCCCAGGTGGGCCAGTCTCTGGATGGCCTTTCCTTCAGCCTCTGCTCCACACCTTGTCTCTCTATCTCCTCCCATGGGTATTTTGTTCCCCCCTTCTAAGAAGGATCAAAGTATCCATACTTTGGTATTCTTTCTTCTTGAGTTTTGTTTGCTCTGTGAATTGTATCTCGGGTATTCTGAGCTTCTGGGCTAATATCCACTTATCCTACCCAATAAGCCTGCAGTAAGATTACTTTAGCTGGTATATCCACCCAGAGTTAACTACTGTTTACCCTTTCCCCTTCTTCCTTGTTGTCTCATTAACTAGAATGTTAGAAGGGGAGTAGGAAGCTTGTTCTGTGTTTTTAGCACACAGTAGCAATATACTACACTTACTTTTAAAGCATGAGCACCTAGCAAGCCCATTAGCCTATTAGAGACTCCAATGGAGAAGAGATAAACCACTTCCTTATTTCCCACCACATACCGGGCAATTCATTCATTCAAGCAATGATCTTATTCTGTTATCTTCCTACAGCATATTTTTAAGCACCAGCCCAACCCCAATCTCCATATTCTAAGGGAGTAYGTCTTTCTTTCTTGATATTCCAAAGTATCGCCTTATGCTGTCATTTCTATTTTATACGAAAGTTTTTCTCCCTTGTTCTTTAACTATTTTGAAAGGTATAACTTTCAGTATTTTGAGTTTTATGGCAGACTTAAAAAAAACAACTTTTATTCACAGTAGATGAAATCTGGCGTTACTCTAACAGGCGACGACAGCAAGTGGCTTAAAAAGCCTCTCTYGGAACCTCAGGAGATTTGTGATTTTAAAAACCATCTTTCTCTCCAAACATCTCAGGAGAGTCGTATCCAATTCAGTGAGACTTTTAAATACTATTTTCCACTCGAAGCATGAACTGAGGACTGCTTGTCACTCCTGCCTACTGGGAAAAAAAAAAAAAAAAAAAAAAAAAAAAAAGGGAAATAGAAGATCCCTGGATTCCAGGCTGAGAGCGGCAACTGTGTCAGGCCAATAAAGACTAATTCCATCGGCACATCGGTCTCTTGCCTCCGGTCATATTTCACTGGCTTTTGCACATGCTTGCTGCTCTGCAAGTGAGTATAGATGATCCCCTTCTTTCTAAGCCCCTCTCTGATCTAGCTACCTTTTTCTTTTACCAGTGCTATCTTCTGTCTCCTTCTGGGGGGAAAATGTTCTTTTAGTAATTAAATGGTCCCTTCCTTTGAGTCCACCGTGTTCTCCTACCCGAATTACTTCATCAGGGCTGTCTGTCATTGCACTGATAAACTTCAGTCGTTCTGCTCCAGGGTTTCCGATCATGGCAAGGGCATGTCTCGTTGACAAATACTGATTTCCATGAAACGTTTTTGACTTGCAATGAATGTTTCCCACCTGGACTTCACGCTTTTGTTTCTCTAGATCCGCTAGAGCTCGGATCTCTGAAGTATTTATTGTCTCCTCTTGTATTGGATCTTTTCCTTCTCTCCATGCCTTTCTGCTAGAGTTTCTTGTGGTTCTTTTTGTTTGGTTTCAGACCAGGGCAAGGGACTGAGGTGCGTATTTTACCTATCAAATCTGACCTGGCCTCTAGATTCTCCTAGCATTCCTTAGTCCCTACTTGGCACGCCCTGCCCCCAACCTTAAATTTTCCAGCCCCTCCCCCAGAGGCTCCTCCCTATATAATCCAGCCATTTTAATCTCTTCTCTCCCCTCCTCCTCCCCCTCCTTCTCCTCCTCCTTTTCTTCTTCCTCTTCCTCTTCTTCCTCTCTTCTCTCTCTGCATGTGTGCCCCCTTTCTTCCCTCTTCCTCTGCTGCCTTCTCATGACAACTCCCCGGCCTCAAAGGTCAATGAACTCACCCAAGAGCAGCCTCCCAATAAACTTGACTTTAATATAATCTGATCTGGCTTGAATTGCCTCATTTCCCCAGAGGAGACATAACATATCACTTTTGAGTACTAGCCTTTGTGCTATACACACCACAGACTCTATGGAGAGTGGTAGAAGACCTTTTCCTTCTCTGTTTCTGCTTATAGTACCCTATTCTGTGTCCTTTACAAATACTATTGGGTTGTATTAGTGCTGTGGTGTAGAGAAGGTTGGCTCTGCAAAGGTGTATTCACGAGCTTGGTTCCCATAATAATATTGAAAGGTCTTTAAGAAATGGGGTTCGGTAGAGGTGATTAGATCATTGGCTACTACTCTTGAAAGGGATTGAGACTTTTTCATGGGAATGGGCCAGGTCTCTAGGGTTAGACTTATTTCTCAAACCAATACRTTTTTATAAAGTGAGTTTCAATTTCACAGTATGTTCTCTTGCCCCTGTTATTTCATATAATCCCATGTTGTAAGGGCAGAGCATTGCTCCACAGCTGAACAGACAGGCTGCCCATCAGTTGGAAGATTTTATCCTACAATGCTATGAGCAAACTAAGCCAATTTTCATTACAAAACCCTGGTGGTCATACATTTTCTAATAGTATCACGAAATAGTCTAACATAGTCAAAACTGAATTTCCTTGCTATAGACATCTGTGGATCTATTTATAATGGAATAATCTAACATTCGAGAATTTTGATTCTGGCTTTCTTCTTTCCCCTACACAGTATATGACTTTTAGAAAAAGCCACATTATAAAAATCCACGTGGGCATTCCAACCCTGGTRTCATCTGAGAATTGAACACTCTCTTACCCTTTTCTATATTATATATTTTTATCATTGCTTTTTGGTTGTTTGAGACCAGGACTCCTCTACCTGTCTGGCCTCAGACTCACTAGCCTTGGGTCCCTTATCTTCCTCCTCCTAATCACAAACTCCTAGTTTAGCTTAGGAATCAGGGTCTGCCATTGTGGAAGAGCTATTGGCCAACACATGCTTTGTTGGCTTGGGTGAAATTCCTTTTTGTTACTAAAGGTGTTTTATGAGTGTCAAAGAAGATAGAAGCATAGACACCGCTAATCATAGAGGGCCTGCTAATGTGGAAAACGCTTCTTGTGAGCAAACACAGGAATGACAAAAATGAGCTCGCCAGGGGCCAGAACAGGTTTGCCTATTTTAGTGTGTGGCTGTTAAGAGTGCTTAAGGTGCCCTCAGAAAAATAACTGCAACTGATAATCTACAATGAACCGGTATCTGAACTCTTATCCCAAATAAAAAGAATATATTTAAAATTATATTCTGTCATAACAAAACAACTGAAAGTATTTAAGAACATTTTAAATATCTCTAGATATGCACGTGGAATATTAGAAATTGAAAGCCTCAATCTGAAAATTGAGCAGTCTGCAAATTAGATAAGGAGTTTGCTAAATTTWTAAATATGAAAGGATTTAAAAWTTTTTTTCTTGAGACAGGGTTTCTATGTGTAGCCCTGGCTGTCTTGGAACTAACTCTGTAGACTAGGCTGGCCTTGAACTCAGAAATCCACCTGCCTCTGCCTCCCAAGTGCTGGGATTAAAGGCATGCRCCACCACTGCCTGACATGAAGGAATTTTTAAAAAGACTTATGCTAAAGTCTTAAAATTAGCAGTGTTTGGGAGTATTTTTGTTTTGCTAGTTTAATCATCATTTGAAACTTGAAAAGTTGTTTCAAGTAGTCATTTATTTTCATTAGAAATCGACGGATTACCATACCTGCCGCTAGACATTTCATCCTGAGACCCTGTGGAGTTATTCTACAGTGATCCTAAGAGAGGTGTGGAAAGGTATTGAGAGGACTGTGCCCATGGCTTAGCAGAAAAAAGTGTTCGCAGCACCAGTCTGGCAACTAGAGATCGAGTTCCCAAACCCCAATAAAGGAGAAAGGAGAGAAAAGACTCCAGAAATGTGGCGTCTGATGGGTAGACATTGATGTAACCCCAACCACAGCACTGCATAAACACAATAATAGATAAATAAACAAACAAGTAAACAAATAAATAAGACAATAAAAATATGTACCAGGGAGAAACACTGTAACATTTTATGCAGAACACTGTAAGTATTTTGACCCCAGTTTTTTGTAAAAAAAAAAAAAAATGAAGTTGCTTAGTGCTTACCTCATTTAAAAAAATTGTATTGAGTTTAGATAATTAAATCCATATATTTCTTTCCTGTTTGGATGTGAAATGTTCCCTCAAGCTTATGTGTTTGAATACTTGGTTCCCAGAGGGAGGGTCTATTCTGAGAGGTTATGGAAGGGACCTTTAGGAGATATGTAACTGGGGGATGAGCTTTGAGGTTATAAAGCTTGGTCCCACTACCTGCCCTGAAGTAACAATTTTGATATCATTAAAAAAAATAATCTCAGACACATTATAAGGATAGGTTTCCATTTTAATTCCAGGTGTGGGCTATGAGGCTGCTTCAGATTGTAATCAGCAGCTGACTGATTTGCCTCGTGTGCTCTAGCAGGTGTGTGATTTTTGCCAGCTGCAGATAGTTTCTGTGATTGTGTGACATTTAGGAATTCTCCGGACTTTTCAGAAGGTATCTAAATGCTAGAGCCCTGAGAGGCAGGGTGGGTTGTTGGCTGTTTGTTWAACAGGCATGCACAACAAGAAGAAATCAGATATCCCCAAGGCGAAGATCAAACCTCCCCGAGTTACTTGATGCCCCTAATTAGCAGGAAGTAGTCTTATGATAATCTTGCCCCTTCTTGAACGCAACTTTCCCCCTCTATCCTTTATTCTCTCTTATCTAGTGTTAATGGGGTTCAAAGGGCAGAAAAGGGGTAGAGAAGGGGTAAGAGAGAAGGACCCACAAAGTGGCTGAAGACTCTCTGGACTGCTGATGTAGTGTGCTGGTGGCCTTCATGTTCCTGTAGTCAAAACTTCTCCATCCTGATAGATTTATCCTCTCTGGAACTGTGATCTGAAATAACCCCTTCTTGTGTTGTCTTCATTAAGGTATTTTATCCAGCAACAGAAATCAAACAAGTACAATCTATTATTTCTGCTTTTAGCGTGGGTGTTAAGTGCCAATGATACAAATGATCAGACTATGGCACGTCTGCAAGGGTCAGAGCTCTTCACTCCCCATGTAGTTTTACATCAAAGATTCTTTCCTCATACCTTCACTCTGAGCACAGATGCGAACATCCTTGCGTCTTCAGACACACCTCCAATGTAGAATTTCTTCTGGAACACCGGGGGGTGATCGTTTTCATCCTGAATCTCAATGTACACCTTAGCGGTATTACCTGGAAGACAAGACATATCTTTGTTGGTGATTACTCATTAGACTAAAAATCACTAGAGCAATCTTTAGCATACTTTTCAGTAAAGAGATGCAAGTAACTTTTTAGAAGCTCATTCCTAAGTGATACCTAATTCTAGGGCAAGAGGATACAAGTAAGAATGTTACTAATAATGTTACATTTTTGCTTTATTGTTGAGGCACTGGGCATCAATCTGGGCCCAGTAAGTGCTAAGCAAGCATAGTTTTAGTGTAACTCATCTCCAACAGCCACCTTTCCAATTGTAATTCCATAGTAATTTACTTTCCATTTTAACTTCTTTATCTTAGTTTCCCTTTTGTGGTGATACATAAATCACCCAAATATCCCTGACTGGTGTTACTGGACAAAGGTTTACTGCAGACTAGTTGGCACTCAATTATAGGTCACATTGATCTATGTGGCTTCTATATTTGACTAATTAAGATCTGGAGAATTAACTTTTTAACTTGTGTATTTATTAGCACACACTCTCACACAATTGTGTCTCCCAGAGATGTCAGATAAGGTACACCTATGAATCAACATGGCTTCCTAAGGAAGATCTGAACGAGGACACCAATAGACATGCTAAGATGGGAGAGGGGGGAATTTCATAGTGCTTTAAAACCTAAACAAAGAACTACAGGCAACTAAGGATGCCAAGAGATAGCAAAGCAGCCTTCCCCAGGGAGGACCAACACCCCTCYTCCTGCACCCCTCCCCCGCAACTGGTTATCCAATACCAAGTGGTCATCTGTGAAATCATGTATACACAAATACCATTATGCTGATTGAGCAGGTTTATTTATATATCTAGGAATATATATATATATATATATATATATATACACACACATATATATTTAACATATATATCAACAATGGTTTAATTGATAATTTACATATATATATAAATATGTATATATGTATATATATTGGTGTTATTGGACACTGACACACACACATATATAAATATAAACAATTTCAAAACGACTGTAAATTGGAGAGGGAGAAATGTGAGTGGGGGATCACATGAGAGGGTTTGGAGTAAGGAAAGAAAAGAAGAAAATTATGTAATTATATTATGCTATAATTAAAAATGAAAAATATTATAAAAGTCTTGTATTTTGGGCTCTTCGTAATTACTGGACAGGATGTGACAGGCTCTGCTCCAGGGGRTGCAGAGCCAACTAGAGATGGAACACTGAGCTAGTTATTATCACGCTCRATTTTATACTGTTAAGACAAATAGAGGTTACTTAGTGGGGCAACCTCCCCTAAGTAGGTGGCATGCCTGCAATTTGAACACGTGGTGATATCCGACTGCTGATATCCGAATGAAGAAGACGAGCCCTTACATGTCCTGGCCGCCACCGCTGCCTCCTCGGAAACAAAGGAGGTTGTGTGCATCCATCCCAGTAAGGGGAACTAAAAGGACAATTCACCGTTCGATGTAAGCACCATTTTAARCTTATAAAGCCCCCCGGGTTTCTTTGTGCTTTCATCTTCGGTTTTGCCAATTTCCCTTGCACTTGGCACCATTTCTGACTTGCTCAATGATTTTTATCTCCATTTCTCTCATTCCAACCCCACAAACATGTTTTTATTTCCTCCGGAGACCTTATTACTTTCTGAAATTGGGCTTATCTGGCATCAGACAATGTGGGGGAAGTGCTTCTCTGTGCCGTGTGCTTGCTCTGACCGCTTTTTTTTTTTACTGGATACGTAAATGAATTAATAAATAAGGACAGGGTAATAAATCCTAATGTTTTTTTTTAATTATGGTTTTAGCACAGGCACCTATCCGACCTCTGCTGTGGCCTCTGGGCTACATGCTATGGGCACATTTGCAGATGGCAGCATCAGGTAGCAACGTTGTCGGAAGGCCAGACATCCCTGGGCTTATATGACCCGGGAGAGGCAGATGGGAGGTGCAATGCTGAGCCTCCTTCCTCCCCATTTTAGTCTCATTTCCTAATTTACCTATGATATTCTGATTTGTTTTCAATTTATTTTAAGAGAGAATACTGTTAGAATCCAAGACCACTTAATCATGTTTTGTTAAAAAATGTTTTTTTTTTAATGCTTTGAAAACGTCATAACATATAAAATGCATTTTGGTCAGATTATCTGACAGCTGCTCACAAAAACTCAATTTAAAACTGCAGCTAGCTGATGGATTCCAATTGTGTGTATGTATGTTGTATGCATGTATGGTGCATATATGTGTGTGTTGTATGTGTGTGTGGTGTATTTGTGGTGTGGTGTATGTGTGTRTATGTGTGTGTATGTGGTGTATGTGTGTKTGGTGGTGTATATGTGGTGTGGTATATGTGTGTGCATGTGCGAGTATTTGTGTGGTACATGTGTGTGTGTGGTATATATATGGTATGGTATATGTGTGCATATGTGCAGGTGTGTGTGTTGTATATGTGTGTATGTGATGCTATACRTGTGGGGTGTATGTGTGTGTGATGTATATGTGGTGAATATGTGTGTGTGCGCCTGTCTGTCAAGGTAAGCCCAGATCCTCAGCTTCCAGCCAGATGCTGGGTGAAGGTATGAATCATTTAACAGCAGTATTTAGACATGACAGTTGGTACATGTACCTAACTCTTACACCTTACTTCACACAAAGGRATTAAATACAGCTCTAAGGATCCATCCACACTGACAATTCATAAGTAACAGAAAACCGGATGGGCTTCAACTTAGGAGCAGAATTTCAATTGTGATATTGTAGGCTTGTAGTATCAGCTCACTTTAGAGCACTGGCTCATCCTTGTCTTCGTTAGACCAAAAGTAACTCGGGGAGGGAAGGGCTAATTTGGCTTCTGCTTCCACATCGCTGTTCTTCACCGAGGAGAGACAGGGCAGGAACCTGTAGATGGTAACTGAAGCAGAATCTATGGAGAATCACTGGGTTGCTCAGCTTGAATTGTTCATATACCTCAGGAACACCTACTTAGAGGCGTTACTATCCACAATAGGCTGGGGCCTCCCACATCACTTGTCAATTGAAAAACTGTTTTATACCCTTGCCTGCAGGCCAATCTTACGGAGCATTTTCTCAGTTATGAGTCTTTGTTTCCAGATATGTCTGCGCCAAGTTGAAAAAAAAAAAAACCCAGTCAACACATATTATTGCTTGTCAACTTGGCAAACAAACATAATAAACACCCTTGAAAGCATAAGTTCTCCTTTCTTGAAGAAGTCCGCAACATACCTTGAAAATACTAATACTAATATGACAACATAAAACACTCCTACTTTTCAAAATTCCAGTCTTTAAAAATTTAAACATTTTCAAAGCTGTCTTTTTTTTTAAAAAAAAAAAAAAAATCCGAAGTCTCTATCTAAAATACCCAACTCTAAAATTTTCAGTATCTCAAAATTGAAAACTCTCTCTAAAATCCTAGTGTCTCTTCAATGTGGGATTCTTGTTTTTTAAAAAAAGAAAGTTACGTACTTTTTTACCCCAGGAGTGAAAACTTGGGCACAGTCAATCAAATGAAAGCAAAGTTGAGTTCCAACACTGTAAATAACTTAGTGGCCAGTGGCCAGGGTTCAGGATCTTCTGGGCTCCAGAGGGCAGCTACAGTGGATTGTTAAGTTTCTGTTTATTGGTCTTTTGTATTATTAGCTTTTTAATTTTTTTTTTTGTCATCTGCAGAGTACATGGAAAGTTAAAATGAACAGACCACATTCATCAATTTGTTCTGATTCCATCCACTTGGTTAAATTCTGATGAACTAGGAATTTCTCTTAGTAACTAAGTTGAATGCATGTYTTCTATAAACTTTTTTTTCCTTTTTTTTTCTTTTTTTTTTCTCTATAAACTTAATAAAGACGATCATCTTGACTAATTTATGAATCCCTTGGCATCTGGCTGTGAGGATTTCCGGGGCAGGGCGGGGGTGGAGTTTAAGACTGTCAGGCCTCATCTGAGGTGACAATGGCTCATGATTTCCAAGTTATTTGCAGAATCGGAGCTGCTTGTTCACTTTCCGTTAYCAAATCATTGATATGGTTCACTGAATCAGTGATATCTACAAAGAGGAAACACTTCAATTCAGAAATATTTAATCGTGCAGTCATCGAGTCCTGGGGCTTTCGAGGGTTATTCAAGTCATTTCTRAACACAGGTCATCATGCCCGTGTCATAGAACTTTTGGGGGGAACTTTAAATTACTGCTATTTAGCTTTATATAAATTAGTAAATGTATAAGATCGCAACATAATAACCATGTGTACTTAAAACAGACATTGTTCAGATTTAAATTTGTTTAAGGGTACGTTTATTTTAAAAATGAGCTCAATTAGTGTATTTCACAGAAGACATAAAATTTACCTTATGAATTGTGATTTAATATAATTGGCCAATTAATTTTTAAATTGATGCTTAAAACATTATGTAAAACTATTAAAATATTAAACTAGTTTACCTCTTCATTCTCTTGCTACTTTTAGATAGATGATAGGTATCTTTTCTTTGACTTACATAGAACAATAAACATTTTTCTCTATACACAAACTTTTCAACTAATTTTTTGCATTTAATTATTAGGATACTTTGATTTCTTTCCACAATAAGTTTCTTACAGATGGGAAAATCTACCTTGATTATCTATTAGTGTGATTATAATACCTTAATATATTGGTAATTTTTTCAGTGTTATCACCCTCACCTCCATTTTATCCCTGAAGACAYTATTCAAATTGATTTACCTTGCAGGGGAAAATAGTTAATGTAACTATTCGTGGCAGTTTGATGGAGAATGTCCTAAAGGCTCATGTGTTTAAATACCTGGTCCCCAATGGGTGATGCCATTTGGAGATATTTAGGGTTTGCTGGAGGACATATGTCACGGAGGGTGGGCTTTGAGATTTCAAAGCTGCATACCTTTCCCAGTTTACTCTATTTTCTTGCAGTTCAGAATGTGAGCCCTCAGTTTCTTTTCTAGTTGCCATGCCCGTCAGCTGTCATGCTTCCTCACCAGGGTGTTGACGGACTCCTAAGGTTCTGAAATTTGCCAAGGACCAGCCTTGGCTTGGTGAAGGGTTCTGAGGAAGGGGTGCTTAGGAACTTCAAAACTAAGGCCTTGAAGTCAAATCATGGGTCCAAGCTGACAACCTATCTTCGGGGGGAGACAACTTTCTAGATTGCTTTTTCTCTTGTTTTCCTCTCCCCAGAGATCTCCAGATAGCTCTCTTCCTAAGTTGAGATAGTCTTCCTTGCTATTATAAAGAATTCTCTGGATAGCTCATCTCTTGCAGATCATAAACCCAGTTTTTTATTTTATATATGTGTTGTGGTAATTTCTTAACCCAATAAGCTCATATAAAAGCACGCACAACTAGTTATTACATTTATAAGCTATATGCCTAAATTGGGCATATTTATCACTATACTAATTTACTCCCCAGTTATGAGATCCCTTGCTACTTTGTAGCTTCTCCAGGCCATGTGATTCTGCTCCATCTTTCATTCTTCTCCTCTTCCTCCACCTTTCTGAGACCTCCTGCTCATAAGCTGGCTCACAGCACAGCTATTTTTGTTCTTTTAGGTTCGTGAAGCCCCTCATCTAATTTATATTGCATCTTTATTTTTGAGAAATTATCTTTTTGAACCCATGTTTTTAGAGTTCTTTTCCACAGCATTAAGGGCTGTCCTGTAGGTCCCAGCATTTACCATTTTGCTGACCCATGATTTGACTTCGAGGCCTTAGTTTTGAAGTTCCTAGACACACCTTTGTATCTCAGACTTATGCTTATGTCTCTGACGATCATGGTGTCATTATTATTAGCAGGAAGGAAATTCCTTGAAGAGGGAACACAAAATATTTACATTTCACATACATTTTACACACATAGCAGTCAACAGTACTCATGGAGATTCATGCCTGCTGGCCCTGGGGCAAAAACCATGCCATTCTGTCTCTACCAAGGCCATGATGGACATGGCAGAAAGTGTAGTCTCAAATAAACCCTTCCTTTTATAAGTTGCTCTGGTCATGGTATTTTAACACAACAATAGAAAAGTAGCTAAAACAGAAGTTGGTACCAGACAGTGGGATATTGCTGTGACTATGTTGTTTGTACAGGACTATAGGGGTGTTTGAACTTTGGACTAGAAAAGCAGATGAATACCATTAGTGGAGCTAAATGGGACATCCTTACAGGGCTTGGAAGACAGAAATTCTAAGAGCAGTGTGGACCATGGAGGCCCAACTCCAGAGGGGGGACGGACAATTTTAACAATTGGCCTAGAAATTCTTGTGATATTTTGGCAAAGAATGTGACTGTTTTCTGCCCTGTCCTAAGAACTTGCCTGAGGCTATATTAAAAAAAAGGAGCGGACTAATTTCTTTGGTAGCAGATATTTCAACAAGGCCCAGTATTAACTTTGTTATATGGTTATTAATAGTTGCTCATGTTCTGAAACAAGTTAACCCTGTAGGGTTCGCTAGGTCAGGCTGAATTCTGAATAAACAGTGTGTTATTCAAAGAAGGCAAGGAGTTATAGAGTCTTGGGTGTAGGGGTTGCTCACTTCTGACAGGTGATCAGTGATGACATTGCCACCAATGCTGCTCAACTTGGTGTCTAGAACCTGAGGAACTGCCCTGAAGATATTCCCTTAGGTAAAATCAGGTCCTTGATCCTGTCAGAGAAAGGAATTTAGAAGAGAGAAGTTGGTGCTTTATTGAGAGAAGAAACAGGAGTGTGGGCTATTAAGAGAAGAGAGAAGGATTTTAGAAGTCTTTAGTGTGTGTGTGTGTGTGTGTGTGTGT
>BDUI01008590.1:16288-37265 GCA_002335545.1 Apodemus speciosus
TGTGTGTGTGTGTGTGTGTGTGTGTGTGTGTGTGTATGTGTGTGTGTTCCTGTGTACTTTTCTCCTTGTTTTTGCTGATACAGAATCACTTATTTTCTGTGTTTTCTTAGATATAGTTCTTCTCCTTGGGTTGGAGTTTTCCTTCTAGTACTTTCTGTAGAGTTAGATTTGTGGATATTGCTTGAATTTACATTTGTCATAAAATCTCGTTTTCTCCATCTATGGTGATTGAGAGTTTTGCTGATTATAGTAGTCTAGGTTGGCATCTGTGGGATTTTTCTAAATGATTTTATTTATTTACATTCTAAGTATTACTTCCAAGTCCCCCCTTCCTGAGTTCCACACTCTAACCTCCCTCCCCTTTGCCTCTAAAACGGTACTCCCCACCCACCCACCCACCCAGCCAGCTCATATACCCACCCTCACCACCTCACGCCGCCATCTCCCTTCCCTGAAGCATCAAGTCTCTACAAGATTAGGCACATCCTTTATCACTGAGACCAGACAAGGCAGTCTCTGCTACATATATTCCAGGGACCACAGACCAGCCCATGTATGCTCTTTGGTTGGTAGCTTAGTCTTTGGAAGTTCTGAGGGTTCAGGGTTAATTGATACTGTTCCTCCTATGGGGTTTCCATCCCCTTCAGGGTCGTAACTCTTCCATAGGGGTCCCTAGCCTCAGTCTAATGGTTGGCTGTAAGTATTTGCATCTATCTCAGTCAGCTGCTAGTAGAGCCTTGAAGGAAGGCCCAAGTGAGGATGCTTTAATCTCACTTAGAAGGGGGGACAAAATAATCATGGAAGGCAGAGGAAGGGAGGGACTGTGTGGGAGAGGGGAGAGGAAGGGGGACAGGATCAGGTATTGGGTGAGACAGGAGAGAAGCCCATAGGGCCAGGAAAATGAATGGAAATATGCAGCTGCCAAGATGGGGTGGGGTGGGGTGGGGGAACCTCTAGAAAGTCCCAGAGACCTGGTATGTGAGAGGCTTCCAGGACTCAATGGGGATGACCTTAGCCAAAATGCCCAGTAGTGGGGAGATGGAGCCTGAAGAGACCATCTCCAGTAGATAGACAGGGCCCCTAGTAGAGAGATAGGGCCACCCACCGGTCTTCAAATTTTTTGACTCAGAATTGTCCAGTCTAAAGTAAATGCAGGAACAAAAATGGAGCAGACTGAAGGAAAGGCCATCCAGTGATCAGCCCAACTTGGCGTCCGTCCCATGAGCAAGTACCAAACCCCGACACTTTCTGATGCCATGTTGTGCTTGCCTAGCAAGGCTGACATCTGGGTTTTTAGAGGTTGCAATATATCCGTCTAAGTCCTTCTAGCTTTTACAGTCTCTCTTGAGAAGTCAGGTGTAATTCTGATAGGTCTGCCTTTGTATGTTACCTGGCCCCTTTCTTTGCTGCTTTTAATAGTTGCTTTTTCTGCAGATTTTGTTTTGATTATTTTGTGGCAGGAGGATTTTTTCTGGTTTAGTCTAACTGGTGTTCTGTAAGCTTCTTGTATGTATGGTCTGTAGGCATCTCTTTCTTTAGGTTGGGATTTTTTTCTTTTGTTCTGTGATTTTGTAGAAAATATTTTCTGGGCCTTGTAGCTTGGACTCTACCTTCCTTCTTCTATTTCAGTTATTCTTAGGTTAGGATGTTTCATGGTGTCCCAGATTTCCTGGATGTTCTGTGTCAGCAATTTAGATTTTTTAGATTTAACATTTTGTTTTCCCTGATGTATCAATTTGTACTATTGTATCTTCCATGCCTGAGATTCTCTCTTCCATCTCCTGAATTAGGTTGGTGATGCTTGCATTGTTGTTCCTGTTCTCTTCCCTAGATTTTCCATCTCTAGGATTTCCTCTCTATSGCTTCTATTTTCACTTTCAGGTCTTGCATAGTTTTATGAAGGAAATACTTTACCTGCTTAATTGTATTTTCCTGTATGTCTTTAAAGGATTCATTTGTTTCCACTATAAAGATCTCTATCTGTTTGATTGTATTTTCTTGTATTTCTTTAAGGGATGTATTTCTTCTTTAAAGGCCTCTATCATCTCTATAAGATTGGATTTAAGGTCATTTTCTTGTGCTTGAGTTGTATTAGGATATCCAGGGCTTGCTGTAGGAGGGTGTGTGTGCTCTGAAAGTATCACATTGCCCCGGCCTTTTGTTGATTTTTTTTTTTTGAGGGCCTTTAGCCATCTGGATGGCTTTGGTCCTTGGATGTTCCTGTCGTAATAGATATTGGGAGGGAGGTTGACCTCTGTGGTGCTGTTTTGCTAGGCCTCTGATGGGTATCCTTGGGCTGTATGGTTCCATATCTGCAGGTCTGTATGGTTCAGGATGTGTAGCTCAGATAAAGGTGAGCAGAGAGGTGGCAGAGCGTTGAGGTCCTCCTGTGTTAGCATGCTGCTCAGAGCTGCTCAGCTTGCTCCAGAGGTCTTAGCAAGTTAACATTTCTTCTTTGCTATCTCTGATATGTAACTACTTTCTCAACTACAGTTACTCTTTTTTTGATATTTACTATCTGTATCCACATTTAATTATTATCAAATGAATGGTGTCCTGCCTTCAAGGACCATCAGAGACTGATATTCTTAGCTTCTTGCCTTCAAACTCTACTGGAACTTGTCCAGCTCCATCTCTAAATCCTTCTACAATTAACATTAAGTGAGGCTGTCCTAAACATTTTTTAATGAAAAGAAAAAGTTGTTTTCATACAATATATTTTGAAATACGTTCCCTCTCTCCCAGTTTCTTCCAGACCTCCCCACTTACCCACTCACCCACTCACCCAGCATCATGTCCTTTCTTTAAATTTAAAAAATGAAGAAACTCACATACAAATCCACAAAAATCTAAACCAAAATATACAAGCAAAAAACAGGTTAGACAAAAAATGTTCAAACAAAGCTATTTGAGGCAATAAGTCAACAACAAAAAAATACTATTCAGTTCATTTTGTGTTAGCCATCCCAGGTGCAGGTCCTATGACCGAGCACCTCCTTAGCCACAAACCTTTGTCCTCTTATCAGTCGGACAAAGTGCCACAGGACCAGGAATCCTGAACGGCTATTGGAGAGGACAGCCCAGACGTGATAGAAGGTACGTGGGATTGCTTTCTTATGGTGACACGTTTAACCACTCAGATACAGTACATTGCTGGGCAGCTGGCAAACACATTTCCATGCTTTGAATCCACATGGTCACATAGATAAATGCTATAGGTGTTTTCCATGGGCTGCCCTGAAATCCTTGGTACTGTAGGCTGGAAAAATGTCACATGAGGAGGAGATATTACGAATTTGTAGCCTAGAGATCTAAACTTAGGGCATTAAATTTAATTGCATAGCAAGTGCTTAACAGACAGCCATCTCTCTGGTCCTTTGCCCGCCTACTGTTTGTATCCATGTTAAAAGTAGTTTTGGCCTTTCCCATGGAATTTATAACATGCTTAGTTAATCATGCACATTTATTGCTTGAAGAATACTGCAAGAATTTAGTCTTTCAAATTTTGTACTTTTATTGTATCTTATGGTTTTTTAATTTGTAATAAAAACATATGCTACAAGTTTTGCTTTAAATAAGTATTATAAGTAATGGGAAAATGAAGACAATTAAGATATCTAGTTAGCCATGGGTCCCATTTGCCTATTTAAATGCTGGTAATCATAYTGATAGCCAGAATTTTCTTTTTAAGATTTATTTATTTTATGTATGAGTGCTCTATCAGCATGTATACCCCAATGCCAGAAGAGGGCGTCAGATCTCATTACGGATGGTTGTGAACCACCATGTAGGTGCTGGGAACTGAGCTCAGGACCTCTGAAAGAGCAGCCAGGGCTCTTAACCACTGAGCATCTCTCCAGCCTGATAGCCAGAATTTTTACTCTCTAAAATATTGCTACCCCATGACTTATCTTATATATTGAACATCACACATTTTAGTAGTTAAATATCTTGGAATGACTACAATAAAAACATTAAATGTATTTATATTAGCCACTATGTAACTATATCTGCAACTAGTTCCTTGTGCAAATCGGAGTTTTTGCTTAGTTGGTTCATCTCTTTTAATACAGATGTATTCAACATGTTATCTCAGCTTTTGTTTGAGAAGAAAGGCACTTTCACTTTCAGTTCTATCAGGTATTTTAGCTGAGCTTAGAATTTTGGGAAGACATTTGTTTCCCCAGCATTTAAAATTATCATTTCACTGATTTCTGGTTGAATGGTTTGGGACAGAAAGTAATAGTTATTTTTCTACCTAATTTTTTTTTTAGCTATGTTCAAAATGTTCTTTTTGTGTGATTTTCAGCATTTTGGATTTGATGATCATAACTTTTAATTTTGTTTTTGTTGTTGTTAATGATTCTCAGAGATTATGGGATCTTTAATTTGATATATTGATCTTTTAAAAGAAATCTGTACTCATTCTTTCTTCAAATAGTTCAATTCTCTTTCTCTTCTCTTCTGAAATTTCAGTTACACATGATTCTGTTGAGTATATTCCCTTTTGGTGCTTTAGTCCATCAACCACACTGACTAGTCTGTTACTTTTCAAATCTAGTAATTTTGTTGCTCTATAGTCAAAGCTTTACACTTATATTCTTCCTTAAGCTTATCAAATAGCTGATGAGGCCATAAAACGCATTCACTGTCTGCCACTGTGCGTGTGCATGTTATTATTCTCCTTCTGTTACCACACACCTGACCGGAAGCACATTTCAGGCTTGTTTGTTTGGGCTCAGGGTTTGGGTGTGTATTCTAAAATGGTGTGGGAAGCATGGCAGCAGAAACTGCTCTCAGCTGTGGAGGCAGGAACAGGAGGTTGTATCTGAGCACACCAGGAAGCAGGGCTCGCAGTTAGATGACCAAGGCTAACCTCCTCAGTGATCCTCCAGGTGACCCCTGCTTCCTAAACAGCTTCTCAAACAGTGTGAACATCTGGAAACCGACTCAAAACACAGGAGCCTTTGGTGACAGTTTATATCCAAACTACAATACAGGTGTGGTATTTTTAACATGTCTGTTCCATTTTTTCCCACAGTTTCTATTTCCCTTAAAATTTCCCATCTGTTGTTTGTCTTTATATCATTTTACAAATTTTTTAGCTTGCTAATCAGAACTTTTGTTTGCTTTGTTTTGTTTTTGTTTGTTTGAGATATAGTTTCACCCTGTAGTCCTGACTAGCTTGAAACTGGCTGTGCAAACCAGACTAGACTTGGAGTCACAGAGATCAATCTGCCTCTGCCTCCCGAGTGCTGGAATTAAAGGTGTGAGTCACTTGTCTCTTAATCAGTTGTTTAAATTCTACGCCTGATGTCGCACACTCCTTATTCACCTCAGCCATCTTGTTGCTTTCCTGTCTTTCACCCTGGCTTGTTTCACCCTGCTTTACCCAAGAATCTCTTATATGGGTGTGCTGGTATATAACTAGAATTCCAGAATTCAGGAAAGTGAGGCAGGAGGATTATGAGTTCAAGGCCAGCCTGAGTTAGCAAGACTACTATCAATCAAACAAGGAAACAAACAAAATTTTGAAAAATGTGGCTGTTTTGTACATTTTTATGTCGAGATTGGAGTAAATGGTATTTGTGCATGAGGATTATTAATGTGAGAAATTCAATCATATAATCAAGATTAAGTTAGATTACTTTCATCTTCAAAATCTCCCTAGTGTTCTTTAGGCTTATAATGAGGAGTGAAGAACTGGAGACAAGGCCTGTTGACTTTCTGACAAAGGCTCATGACTGTTTTCTATAGAGGACAGGGGTTCAAGCAAGGCGTTCAATTTTTGATTTGTGTGTGTGTGTGTGTGTGTGTGTGTGTGTGTAAAACGTGCACAAGCATGCAGGGGTTAGGATACTGGTATGTATGTACAGATGCACACGTGCTCCTGTTGAGACCTGAGCACACTCTCAGGTGTTGTCCTCAGGAAATCCATCTATCTCCTTTGAGACAGTATCTCTTGGCATGGAGCTTAATAATGACTTTAGACTAGCTATTGAGTCCAGTCCCTGTTATCTCCTCCCCAACACTGGGATTAGCAGTGCAAGTGATCACACATTATTTATTTCATTATTTTATCCAGTTGTTTCAGCTGCATGTATGTGTGTGTACCATGTGCATGCCTTGTACTCTTGGAGGTTAGGAGAGGGTGTTGGATCCCCTGGAACTAGAGTTGCAGATGATTTCAAGGCAAGAACTTTGTCAGCTGAGTTAACTCCACATAAGGTGACCAGTTATTCTTTTTCTTCCAGACCTGCTGTGGTAGAGGCTTTCTCTTCTTCCATCCTCTATTTTTCTTGTGAGCATCCAGTGGAGGTCATGGAGATGAGCTGCTTGCTGTCTGTGTCTTCATGGTAGCCACTGCTGACTTCTACCAACTTTAAACTTTTAACTTGTCCATATGACATGTATAGGTTTCCTCTTCAACTTTTCTGCCACAGGTAAGAGAGTGCCTCAGGACAACTCTCTTTCTGTAAGCTTGTATTTTCAAAATTTAAACCTCTTCACTTTGGATGATCTCAGCTATTCCGTGGCCCAAAGAAGAAATATAACATTTATCCAGTTGTTAGGTGGGGGGAAAGGTCTTCTCAGGTTTTCACATTCTAGATAACGTGACCAGTTACTTTTAAATATAGGCTCATATGTCTTCTTTTGTCCCATGTTCCCCTTTATGCAACCTTCTACTCTTGGTTGCTGTAGGCTTAGACTTTTCTTCAAGACCTACTTTATTTATGGTTCTTAAATGCTTCACCCTCCCTCCCAGCCCACTGACCAGAGATAGGGGAGAAAGGAGGTTTATAGGAAAGGGGATTGTGGTCCTGTGTAATGGTAGTTCTTTGGGGTGATTCCACTCTTTATTGTCAGGATACCAGCAGTTCAATTCAATACTAAACACCAAAGATGACTCAGTCGTGGCAGCATGATCCAGCAGAAACAGTAAGGCTCCACTGAATTGTCCCAAGTCAGCAGAAGTGGCCAGAMTCAGCCAGAATACCATGAGAAGTTCTGTGGCGCATCTCTCTCTACAAAGTGAAGACCACTGAAGACCAGCGAAGACCCGTGAACAAGTAAGGCTAGCAAAGAAGTGAGGCGTAGCAATGCAAGAGCATCCTCTCACTGTTTGCGGGGTTCTGTTTACATTCTTTCTAAACATCACATGTTGTCTGAAGTGTCTGTTTTAGGTACATATAATCTTATCACTTTTTAAAGACAAAAGTAAACCTGAACACTGATGCAATTGCTTTGCTGCTTAGTTTTGATATAAACAATTATATCTTGACAAAACCTTTGATAGTTGACATTTCCCAGAGCTGAAAAGTGGTCAAGATTTTGATCTTACAGGATGTCAATGCTGAGAATGCCACTTCTCATATATGTAGTTCAAAATGGTAGACGTGTGTCTAGGAACAATTTCAGAGATTGTTGGATATTCTGTTCTTGTCCTAAGCAAAAATGCATTTTATACCCTTTTTTATATAAAAATAAAATTAGCAGCCCACACAGTAATTTTAAAAATCAAAATTCCCTGATCCAAAGGTATGCTTATTTGATACTTTCATCTCAACGAGTAGCAGAAAATATATGTGTTATTTTCAGTAGTTAAGCCATTATGTTTCTATAAGAGCAGAAAATTTTGTATGTACATTAAGACACTGCAGTACTTAAAATAAAACGTGTTACCTCTGAGGGAGACAGTGTTGATGGCATTGATAAAGTGACTGCATGCTCTGCTTGGCACAGATGATCCCCTTGTGTGTTGAGGACAAAGCCTGCAGTGAGTTGAACTATGCAAAGTCTGTGAGTGCTGCCAGAGACGTCTCAGCTTCACGGTGAGTTTGATTTTGAATTAAGTTTGGCCATTGCACATTCAGAAAACCCACAGTTGGCATTTGCTTATGTGGCCCCATCTGGGTCATGACCTATAGTTTAAGAAGCTGAACTCTAGGAAACCAAACCTAAGAAATTCGCATTTCTTTTCAGTCCAAGCTCCAACGCCATTAAACTTCTCCAATGTCCACAAAACAACAACCAAAAAACCAAAACAAATCTCCCAAGTGCTGTAACTTGATTGTTTATATTCACATCACATCTAAAATTTTGACCTTGTGTTCTGCTTGAGTTTTGGGTCTCCAACTAGATCAAAACATTCTGATCTGTTTCCACGTTGCCTCACTTATTAATGTAGCATTTACTGAGGAACAGGCATATATTGTACCAGGATGCTTTCTAGCCAAGGGAGATATTGTAAGTGTTCTCAGGAAACCTCCAGTCATGTGGGAAGACAGACTGAAGATGGAGAAATGGTTATTGAAGGCCCAGTAAACAGTAATTGTTTAATACATGTGTAAAAAATCCATTTTGTGTACTTTCCTCTTAATTTTACATTTGTCTTAAAACATTGTTCCCTATATAATTATTATTTTGGATATTTATTCAATATAGTCACATAAAACATTTGATTTGTGGACCAAATTGTCAAAATGTAGTTTTAAGTGTTGTATCCTTATTGTAGGACTACAGCTTCCATATGTCATATTTTCTGAGAAATACTAATATTTATTAAAAATCATATCCCACTGAATAGTGAAAGATTTTTCAGTTCATTTTTTTCTGGAAGGTTTTCCATGTGCCATTTATTTCTAAATCAACAACAACAAAAACAACAACAAAAAAAACCTCTTAAGTATTCTCAATCCATTAACAGGCAATCAACTCTCAGGTTAAGATGTTGACAATCAAGTTCACATTCAGATTCTTCTTCTCAGTGTGGAAGTGAGGAGCTGCAGCTCAGGGCAGCATGGAGCTGACAGTTGTAGATGTTTCCCAGTGTGTGGCTGGACCAGGAAGGTTGTTTGTGGAAGGGAACACAGGGCAGTGCAGGGACAGGGCCCTGCTGTGCAGGGGCAGGCTGGGCTCCACAGTTCTTCACATTGACCCCATAGGCTCACAGGGAACATCAGACACTGTTGTCTAAAGAGAACTGAGGGCTCTGGATGTCACAGGAGAGACCTGAGTACACCGTCTGTCACTGTCCATGCCAGGCAGCTGTCTTCAGGCTTTACACTCCTCTGGGAGAGACATACAAAGCTCCGGGAGATGTCCCTGCCTGGAGCCACGGGGCACAGTCCCCTCCTTTGCTGCCTGTGTTCCTCTTCCTCTTCATCACAAAAGCCACCACAGCTTCAATGATGGCCACAGCTCCAAGAACAAAAACATCATTGATTCCCATGTTGGTGACAGTGGACTTAGGAGGCTCCCATCTCAGGGTGAGGGACTCAGGCAGCCCCTCATGGTACACATGGCATGTGTAATTCTGCTCCTTCCCAAGAGGGACCACCACAGCTGCCCACTTCTGGAAGGTTCCATCCCCTGCAGGCCTGGTCTCCACAAGCTCTGTGTCCTGGCTCAGCTCCTCCTCATTCAACTGCCAGTCATGGTGATGTCAGCGGGTAGAAGCCCAGGACCCAGCACATCAGGGTGACATCACCTTCAAATGTGGGGTGATGGGCCACATGTGCCTTTGGGGAATCTGTGCGCTGCAGTCTCCTTTCCGTGCTCCAGGTATCTGTGGAGCCACTCCACGCACGTGCCCTCCACTTAGGCCCTCTCTGCAACATCACCCTGCTCCAACTTGTGTGGGGTGATCTGCGCCGCCATGTCTGCCACCGTCCAGGTTTTCAAGTCTTCGTTCAGGGCGATGTAATCACGGCCATCGTAGGCAAACTGCTCATACCCACAGAGGAGGGTCCCGTTCGACCCCACATCACAGCCATACATCCGCTGGAATGTGTGACAGCCTGTGGGACCCCCTTTTCAGTCCATCTTAACTCAAATTTATTCCAATGACACAGTTTTTAAAAATTTAATCTCAAAAATGAAAATAGGGAATGCAATAAGTGGACAGCCAAAGTGATATATTTATAAATAAATTTATAAAAAGTCAGCATCAAAGTGAAATTAATCACATTGAAAAAGAAACTTAGCTAACTTTCGCATTGCAACAGCAAGATCAATTTTTAATCTAACTTCTTTTAAAATCGTTTAATATTGCATTTTAAAGGAAAGCTTGACAGGGTAATTTAACACATTAAAAGATACTGCATTTAGTTTTACTAACGAATATAAGTAAATATATTATTCAGCAGATAAATAATAAAGCATAGCATTTAGACGGCAAGAGATTTAGGTCACAATCTTGTCTCTGAAGCCAGGTAACTGACTTCCAACATCTTTATTTTATAAAGCTTGCTTCCTCATCTGTAAAGGCTCCCTCCCTCCCTCCTTTCCTCTCCCTCCATCTCCCTCCCTCCCTCTCCCTCTCCCTCCCCTCTTCCCCTCCCTCTCTCCCTCTCTGTGTGTGTGTTTCTGGCATCCACATAAAACCTGGGCATCACAGGCAGGGATTGCACATATATCATATACCACACACAACAACAATCACATGTCACCTATGGAGTGCTTTCTCATTCAAACAAACAAACAGATGAATTGTCTTTTTAAATACATTTCACAGTTCTTGGTAGGTTCTGAGCACATTTCCAGGTTTGAAAACCTATTAAAATGTACCAATCCCGGGGCTTGTCTTAAAATCTCACCAATCCCACACCATGGAATTCTCCCTAAAGAAACACCTAAAATGACTCCCTAAAGAAACACTGCTRTATCAGCCTCTCCTGCTCAGTTCCCTGATTCTTCTCGCACAGGCGACTACCCTCTCGGGTGAGGTTTGTCTTGCAGTGTGGTTGGTATTCCTTGGCTCCTGACTGCTGGAATACCTTTCCCTTCAGAGCTGTAACCCTTCCCTCAGGGAAACCTTTCCCCTCAGAGCTGTAACACTTACATTGGTTCCATGACTCGGACAGACTCTCCTGGTACCTGTGCTCCCTGAGGAGTCTGAGCTGCACTCGGACCCTATCCCTCACCTCTAGTCCACCTGCCCACTGATCATTCAGCATCCCGTCCACCAATGGCAACTCAGCGAGTTTTCCTTTTGGACAGGGTAAACACTTCCCTGAGTCCACGAAAGTGACTATTGGACATCTGACTCCCCTGTGGTACGTGGAGGGGGAGGTAACTGAAACTACAATATCTAGGGCTAGGACTGGCCCTTTTCACCTGATTCCCCTCCCCAAACCCTTGGAGCTGCCCTTCTGCAGTTTCCTTAGGTTCCATCAGGTTATTGAGTCCTTTACGGCCTTCTCCTGCCTTCCCTTTGGAGCTACCCATAATCCCATAGCTACCCATAATCCCATAGCTCCTCTAAAGCCCTCCTGGCTTTTACAACCACCCAGTTCCCGACTCTTCTCCTGTGGATGAGATACCCACACGCAGCTTGAATTTTGTCCTTTCTCTGGCCTCTATGAAAGCCCGGGGACAGGCACTACGTCTCTTCTTGGACTTTCCTTAGACTGACCCCCATTGAGTGCCATAAAGCTTCCTCTTACCTCTGCTCCAAGACTTTCCCTTTGGTCTTCCCCAGCTCTGCTACTAGCCATGAATCCTAGGCAAGTTGATTCCCCAGTAACATTCAGTCTAGCCAATGAGCCTCCCCCATATTGGTCTCAACATGCAGCCTTCTTGGTCTCTCCTTCTCCAGCCTCTCCGGTTTCCAGTTCTTCCTTGGCGACAGGCCATACCAATCAACCCAGCACCTACTTTCAGTCCGGCAGCAGCTCTTAGTCCTTCTGCTAGTCCTGCTCCATATGGGATCCCCTTTCCCTCCCCTAGCCAGCCTAAAATGGCTGTGGTTCTCCCTTTGTAGGAGTTGCTGGAGTGGATGGCTTAGTCAAGGAACATGTCCCCTTGTCATTAATCAAACTCTCTCAAATAGAAGAGATTGGGGTCCTACACTGCTAATCCTTTCATCCTTAGTAAAGACTTTCAGTATATTACCCCATCTTACAACCTCACCTTCCATGATGTTTATGATTCTTACCGATGACCCTGAGAAGTATGGGTCTGAGACCAGGCAGATGAAATCCTTCAAACTATTGCTGCCCAACCAGCTGGGGCTGAGGCAGTCCCTGACTGGGACCCTGAAATGGAGTACTATACCCTAGGAGGCACTTGCTTCCTGACCAGTCTCTACAAGGCCACCATTAAAGCAGTAATTTATGAAAAAATATCCAAAATGTCATCCAAAACAACCATGAAAACCCATCTCAATTCCTAAACCACCTAAAAAGGCCCTCTTACAATATGCTAATTTGGATCCTGAGACCACTCCAGATGTTAACTAAGGCTCTTTTGACTGTCCATAGCAACTTCTCAGCCTCCCTGGCCTCACAAAGCCCAAGAACCTCCAGATCCCTGTGTCAAATGTGGTCAGGAGGGTCACTGGACATGGGTCTGTTTGAACACTCACAAACTATTCCCATGGTGACATCCAGAGTGCCATTGGGCCACTGTTTGTCCTCATGTCCCATACAGCATGGGGACATCAAGCCCAGATTACTCTCCACTAATCTCCTAGGTATGACCATGAATAAATGAGGGGGTCCCAGGTTCCCTTGGCCTGGCTACCACCATCTCAACAAAGCCTTGATAGTCATCACAGTATCAGGGTGATCCATCTCTTTCCTTCTGGGCACCAGGGCTACCTACTCAGTCCCTGATGAATCTTTGGGGATTGACCAACCTCTACTTGTTCCTCTATTGTTGGGGTCAGTGGACAGCCTTACCAGCCTCACTAAACCCCACCTCTTAGCTGTATCTTTAGGGGCATCCCTCTTACCCACTCCTTCCCAGTGGTACTACCTGTTCTATTCACTTGTTGGAAAAAGATCTCCTAACCAAAATGGGAGCTTATATTTCCTTTGCTTCCCCTGTCCACTTGATCCCAGGCTCACTAGCTATTCCCTTCCCAATCACCATCCCACTTCTCCTTCTCCTAAATGGACAGGCCTCTTTAGGGTCATCCTTCTTACCCAACTGCTGCTAAGCTCGATGGTTTCCCTCACAGGATTCATCTTTCTTACCCTGATCCCTTTACACCATTATCTCAAGATAATCTTCTCTTTCATATTTCAACCCAGCAGGACCATGCTCACTTAAATTTCAAAAGATACCAAAATTGACCAGCTTGCCTCCAGTCTCAGAGGAATGAGGTCTCACATATCTGCCGAGCCCTGAGCTTGACCCTGTTGGGTCAATCCCTACCTTTATTTCTACCTTGCCCTGCTCACTCCCAGGGTTTATGTATGGAAATTTGAGGTTCAGGAAACTTATACTCAAAATTCATCTAGAGCACCCCCATGTGGTGGGGTCTGGAGACTGCTCATTCAGCAAGTTGCCGAAAGGAGATACTACACCTACATCAACTTTTAAAACACCTGTCCTCTATGCTTGCCCTTCCTATAATTAAACTAGATGTTACTGTTAGCGTTGGCCAGAGTCTAATGGAGGCAGCCCCTACTGGTCTTGTAAAAGACATAATGCACATTCAGGAAGATAGTCTGCCTTCTATGCCAAATGGAAGATTTTTTTAAATTTTATTATCCAAGTTAAGGATCCATGGTCCCCCAGATGGAGGATGGGAGTCATGGGTAAGCTATACTATAGCCTCTATCACAGCCATCTATGCAGCATGATCAAAATATAAAGGGTATACACCCCATCTCTCTGAACCCTCAGGGGTGGACGAGGTAGAAGAAGCTGTCCAACATCCTCAACGACCCTTACATCCCTAACATCACCCCTATCCAACAATACCAACCCTCCCTCAGTGACCTCATGGTCACGCTGTCTCTTGTTTCATTTCTTAACTTCTACCTATCAGCTACTAAACAACACTTTGCATAGCTGCTAGAGAAGTGCTGGTTGTGTGTTCCTCCTAGGTCAAACTAGCAACCACCAATCATAGCCTCACCTACTGGACTACTAGACTCTCGACTTGTGGCTCATTAGTTACACTGAGCCAAATACAACTACCGCCCCTTACCCTCCCATTTCGCTCTCTTCAGTAATGGAGACTGTTTTAACTCCTCAGGGACATTCTTAATGGGTACACTGGATCCTCAGAATGCAATAATATGTTGACTCTGGACACTGCCATGCAGCCCTTAGGCTTAAATGTTCACCGTGGTGAAAATTTGCCACTGCATACCCCCTGGGTGGTCTGGGACTTGTGCCCTGATATTCCTTTTCCCCAAATTAGGAGCGGTATCTGGTGAGAACTCTGCCAGTCCCCATCACAGGGCTTATAGTGCCAGGACACGACAAATGAGCAGTTTAGATCTTCGCCCCTTCCTGGCCTGGGAATAATTCACTGCCGCTGTAACAGCCCGTCTGACTACCTCCCAGTCTAGTATCAGATTTCCTCCCAGTTTATCCAGGATCTCCAATCGGTGGCTCAGACCATCCTTACCCTCCAGGGCCATGACAATGTTATGAAATGGTCAAAGATAAGATTGACTAAACAGTGGAGAAAGGAGGTCTTTGTCTCTTCCTCAGGGAGGAATGTTGCTTTTATAGTCACCAATCAGGTATAGTAAAAGATAAGATCCAACAACTCCAGATAGATCAGAAATGTGGGTAACAGTTTGATGTCTCTGGCTAATGGATCTTTGGTAGTCTAATGTGGAAGTGGATGCTGCTTTTCTTAATTTCCTTTCTCTTTCTTTTTTCATTTTTTTTCTGAGACAGGGTTTCTCTGTATAGCCCTGGCTGTCCTGGAACTCACTCTGTAGACCAGGCTAGCCTCGAACTCAGAAATCCGCCTGCCTCTGCCTCCCAGAGTGCTGGGATTACAGGCGTGTGCCACCACCGCCCAGCTTCTTTTTTCATTTTTAAAGATTTTATTTTTAAAATTTTATCTCTTTTCCTTTTCACAATCCAACTAGTCACACCCCACTTTATAAACTTCTTGTCTAGATTTCTTCAACAATAGATTCAAAATATTTCAAAAAAGATGCTTGATCAGTTGGTATTGCAGGATTGCTAGCCCCTGTGTACACAGCCAGAGGCTTGTGACTCTCAGTTCTACCCTGATGGTGAAGGTCAAATTCACCCCAAGGACTTCAATGCCTCCAGCCAGCAGGAAGTACTCTAATGATAATGCTGCCCCACTTCCCAACCCCTGGTTGTTTATTAGTAATAAACAAAAAGGAGGAAATGTAGGGTACAAGGGGCGAACCCAATTCTGGTTTTGAAAACCTACTAAAACCCCACCAATCCCTTAGCATGAAATCTCACCAATCCCAGAACTCAAAATCCCAGCAATCCCTGGGCTTGGCTTGAAATCTCACCAATCTCTACTCTAGAAAACTTCTCCCCAAGGAAACCCCAAATAAGCCTGTCTCCCGCTCAGTTCCCTGATGCTCTTACTCAGCAAAAGCAGCCACCATGTTGTATCATTTTCGTGTGAGTTTTTTTGTGCCATGTGACATTGTGCTATTCCCTGGCTCTGGACTGCTGAGGTACGTTTCCCCTCAAAGCTGTAACACTTCCACTAATAACACATGCCTCTCCTGCTATGAGCAGTTGGTGAAAACATCTCTGTGTATATATAATCTACCTGTGTGCACTTGAACTAGCTCTTCCTTCTTTGGGGAGTAGGATTGTGATTGTGTAACTCACAGCTCTCTCTTCCCACCTTTGACATGGGAGACTGACAGAATGACTGAATACATTGTTCACTTCTTGTTTGGTACACTAACTGGTGCTTCCTCCCATGCCTTTTAAAATCAGAAACAAAAGACAGAAGCCTGCAAAAAGTCTCATGACTAAGCAAGCTAAAAAGATTCTGAAGAACATCTCTTTAGGTTCTGTTTAAGCTCATTTATCAATTATTTCTTGAGTGCAGAAGAGCGCAGCTATTTTAGTATTTTGTTCTTAGATGTCTGTTTAAGTCTTTTTTTCTGTCAGATATAAGTAAAATTATTTTTTTAAAAAATTAAATTGTATTTGCTTATTTAGTATCTCTTTCTCTCTCTCTCTCTCTCTCTCTCTCTNTGTGTGTGTGTGTGTGTGTGTGTGTGTGTGTGTGTACACAAGTTTTTGGAGGACACAGTCAGCGGATAGCTTATAGGAATTGCTCTCTTCCACCAAGTGGTTTCTGGCATGGGAGTGAGGGTTGTCAGGCTTGGTGGAAAGTGCCTTTACCCGCTGAGCCCTGCTGCTGGCCTCACAAGAAGGTAAATTCTTACGTGACAACAACCAAAGAGGTTTCTGAGGGCTCCACACTCTGCCAGCCAATCCCACACCAAGAAGAGATTTGAAATGGAGACAAAAAACACATAGTAAAATGTGTTTAGAAGGCAGAATTGAAAAGTTCATTTAAAGAGGACACAAGAATGATGTTCAGGATTCTGAGAGGAACACTGAATGAGAGGATGCCAAGAAAACACTTTGGAGAGGACAGAGATGGAAGAGTTCAATTTCCAGCAGGCAGAATTGTAGAGAGCTGGAAGGCATCCAGGCATCCAAATGATAATGCTGCCTTGGCTAAAGGGTTCTAGAGCTTAGGGAAAACCAGTTAAACACTCAGATTTGAGTCATTAACATTTGGGTGGTTGTTAAATTCACATGGGCTAACTCACCCAAGGGGAGTAGATACATAGGGAAGGTTAGTTTGGGAATCAATATGACATGTAGTTGAACCCAGGACTTCTGCTTTGAACCAGGGAGTGTGGTGGAATGTGGTGGGTCGGTACTGTTGCCTGGCTGGCTCCAGGTACTCTGTAAAGATGGCCCCACAGGTAAAAGCCTTTGCTGCAAAAGCCTCGTGACCCAAATCCAGTCCCCAGCATTCACACATGAGCACACATACAAACTTTATAAAAATTAAAACCGTCTGACAAGGACTCTGTAGATTACTCTCAACCAGTTACAGAGCCTGCCATTGCATAAATCGCATAGTATAACTCCTCAGACTGGCCAGCGTGCACAGGCAGGCGCACCCTTCTAGTTCTCAAGCTAGAGATGCTCAGCTTGAGGCTACAGCATCTGCAGCATCTTGTCAAGAAGTAAAATCCCCCAATCAAGCAGAGGGRCTGTTGAGTTTGTGGACCTGGGCAGAATTCCTTGGACATTTTTATGCAGCCACAGCTGTAGCAAGGAGAAAGAAAGCACAGAAAGAATGAGAGAATGTCTGAGCAAGTGATGCTGGGCTGGAGAAATAAGTGAGAAAGACGAAGGTTAGTTTTCAGAAAATCTACAACCTTGGGGAAGGCCAGCGAGGAGGAAGAAAGCCATGAGAAAGACCTCCACAACGGAGGTTGAAGAGACAGAAATTCTGTCCCCTTGGGATGAGGGCACGTTGATCTGGCCTTCCCAGGGATGGCCTTCTTGTCTTGTTCAGGAAGTACTCAGATGAAGTACTGTTTTGCAAACTAGTGCCAGCAGGCGGTGGAGGATCTCCACCTTGCTCCAGCCTGTTTAGACTAGAGAAGGACAAGGGTGGGGCCTTGGGTGCCTGCCAGACTCATCCTGCATCCCTAAGATGCTGATGCTTTCTTCCTTGAGGTAATACTGATTCAACACAGCAGATACAGCGTGGAGTCTTTTGGAACTGTGACAGTCGCCGTGGTTCCTAGATAATGGCTTTTTGCATGGAGAGCTGTCTGCGTGAAGTCTGAATTGTGCAGTAGTCAGAAACGTCCCTGTACCCCATTAGCAGGCTCTGTCACCTGGGAAAGGAGACTTCAGCCTGAGGAACTGGGCAAGGGCAGGTAGGCTAAAAGCTGAACTTCTCTGTCTCTAGATGTCGCTCTTGGTATCAAAATAACAATTCCTGAATCCAGGAAGAGTTCCTTATTCCAAGAAAAAGCAGCCCCTGGAAACAAGAGAAAAGCCTAAACGCAAATGACTGCTTCCTTGCTTTCTAAGTCAGATATGTGACAAGAAAGATGTGGAGATGCAGCTCAGTAACCGAATTAGCTGTGACCCTGGGAGTCTTTCTTATGGGTTCCAGGTTGGCTGGGAGCTACTATGACTTCCAATCAAAGAGCATCTGAAGCATTAAGCTTCTCAGAAACTTCTGTAAACAGCCAGTGTGTGAATTAACATTTCCCGAACGCTCAACTACTGAGAAAATTCTCAAGCCTGCTCTAAGAAGAGAGAGAAGTCTCTTCACTCCAACACATTTTGCCCCACGTGGCGTCACGGCACTAGATCTCTGACTCAGTACTGCTTATGCTTATTCCTTAATCAGGCCATAAGTTGAACTCACTATTTTGTACATCACCGCTCTGCCAAATATGAACACAAAGATCATTAAAGCAGTAAGAAAAAAAGTCAGACATTTAACCGAAGCCACAAACAGGCTCCCTAAGCAACGACTATCAGAAGGAACGATCTTTTAAAGTACAGAGAGAAAGTGCCCTCTCAGATTGTATACCCAGAAGCATTTCTTCCAAAAATGACAGAAAAATAATTACCTTAGATTTAAAAAATAATCCTTGATTAGTTTGTTACTGTTGTGTTTATAAAAAGATATAGAGAAAGGGTGTAGTCAGGTGTGGGAGATGGGGGTGCCCTGGCGGGCCCATGCCTTGGTATCCCTAACCCCTGAGGGACCAGCCACAAGATGGTATAGTATAGAACAGAGTTTATTCAGGGCATGGGGAGGGGAGTCAAGAGGGTAGTAGAGGCAGAGAAAGGGAGAGAGCAGAGAAGTAGAGGCCGCCATGAGCAAGGTGGAGAGAGAAGGCAAAGGGAATGGGGGGGGGGGRGGGAAGCAGAGAAAGAGCAAGAGAGCAAGAGCAAGGGGGCGGGGCAAGCAGTCCCTTTTATAGTCAGGCATACCTGGCTGTTGCCAGGTAACTGTGGGGCGGAGCTTAGATAGAAGGCTAACAGTCACCAACAGATCTTTCTACACAGAGCATGTAAAAGTTGTACTTAAAGAAACTATCAGAAATGTGTGAAATGCAAGAGACCATGTAAGGAAAGAAAAGGCACTGAAATGAAGGTGTCTAAAAACATGCTAGTAATAAGGGCATAATGCCTATTTGGAGGGGCTTTTAAAAGAGCAGAATTAAAACAGAGGCATGAACAATACACAGAGTGGAAGCAAGGAAGCTGTAAGGGTCCAAGTGAATGTGTGGAAAACCATTTTCCACAAGAGAATAAAGTTAAGATATCAACTTAGATTTGGTTTAGTTAGAAAATAATTCCTGGGATAGATCAAATCTCTTTTTGGTAAACTTCTTTCATAAAAAAATAAAAAAATAAAAAATAAAAAAAAAGAAAGAAAGAAAAGAAAAAGAAAATGTGAGTTAGTAAGCTTTAGAAATATATGAAGTGTAAGCTGAGACTCTGTGTCCTTTGCATCCAGCGTTTGCTTGTGGCTGCTCCATGCTTATTGGCACTGATGCATTCAACATAGATTTCTAACTTCAACCGGCTTTCTCAGGAAAAATCTTGGATATTGTTCCAATTCAGTACATGTGAATCTAACTTGTTCTGTTTTAACAGCTGTGTAGTATTTTTTTAGCTAATGATAAAGTATTAATATATTTTTGATGATTTTATTGCTACTACTGTTATGTTTTTTAGAATGTTTATTGTAGCACTGTTACAAATGACCTGTAACAATTACTATATAACATTAATTTGTTACAATAAACATTATAATACCTATATTTGTGCTCTTTTTGTGATTATTCCTACACTATAGATTCTTAGAAATGTATCAAAAATACATTTTTAATTTTAATTTTAATAAATACAGAGTTTTCCTTCAATTTCTAATTGCACAAAAAGCATATATTTCCTTCATGCTACTTAACAAAAAATATTAAATATCTTCTGACCTTTTTATGTCATAAACATAMAAGATTTTAAAATGTGTTATTTTAGATTATTAAGGAAGCTCCTTCCTATTTTTTATTGGCTATTGAATTGGCTATGCATATCTATTATTTATTTTTATTTGTGTTTATTTCTGTTTGAGTTCATTTAATATGTTTTTAAAAGTAGAATTCACTTATTTGAAATTGGATCTATATAATGACGATAACTGATAACTGTCACCTCATGATGATTTATTATGACTCTTCTTTATTGCACTCTGATAGTCTCTGTTCCAGGTCAAGTTCACCACTGATCTGTTGCTGTGACTTTTTAATTAGGTTGCATTTTCTAGACTTATATATAAATAGACTTGTACTTGTTTAATATAAATGGACCTGGGTTATTTATAAAATAGTATCTTTATTCTATATACATGTACATGTATACATTATTGATGTTTTTGTGAGTTTCACAGCATGCTCCCCTGCCCCACTCATCTCCTGGTCGGTCCCACTGCATCCACCCTCTGCCCTTGCAACCTCCTCCCTCAAAAGAAAATAAAAAACACAAACAAAACACAGACAACATCTTGTCATGGAAGCTGTAGAGTGTCACAGTGTGTTCCACAGCGTACCCCTCTGTCCTCACATCTTCACTTGGGAATGTTGGTCTGGTTCGAGCTCTTGGGCTTCTGTGGCATCATCAATATTGGATCCTCACCTGGCTTCCTCCCAGCGATCCTGTCGCTACCCCGAGTCGTGGAGATCCTGCAGCTTTAGATGAGCAGGACCTTCCCTTTCACATGCTCTAACGGTTCACAGATGGGGTAGATGTTGGGGTGGGTCACCCTGCAGGCTCTCCTGTATCTGCACGACTCAGGTGAGATCTCCAGCACTGCTTGGGCTAGGCCACCCAATGCATAGTAGCTTTGGATCTGGCCTCTTGCATTTAGCATAATTATTTTAAAATTCATTCATGTTACAGTTGATGAAAGAGTGTTCCTTCTATATTATTAACAAATATTAGTTTTTTTTTCTGTTACATATAAAACAAAGATGTTTAGGATTCAGTCTGTATCTTTTTGTGGTTTTGGAAAATAGATTTTTTTTTCATTATAAGAGATTAATTTTTAAATAGTAACTTCAATTGGTATTTTGCTTTATGACTTGAATCATGGGTTTAGATTAATAATTAAAATGACTACTTCATTATAAAGTTTAAAAATAAAAAGCTTAGAATTTCC
>BDUI01008593.1:16909-28856 GCA_002335545.1 Apodemus speciosus
TGTCCCCTTTTCAGGGAGAAATTGTCTGCTTGTGGTGTGTGTGTGTGTGTGTGTGTGTGTGTGTGTGAGAGAGAGAGAGAGAGAGAGAGAGAGAGAGAGAGACTGCATGTGGTGTGTGTACGTGTGTATGAGATTATCTGTGTTTGGGGGTGGTTTCTATGCATGTCTGTCTTCCATGCAGTAGTTACTGAATGAAGACCCTTCTTGACGCCTATGCCAGCATTTTTACTTCTTGTCCAATAGAAACCTACATAGGTAAAATGGAGCAAGCTGGAGCAGAAACTTGACTGTTTGGGGTTTTCGGCTGATAGGAGTGTTTCAGGTTGCTRGGAGTTTGATGTGAGCACTGTTTCGTTAAGCATTCAGGAGTAAGGTGGACTTGGGCGCACATGAACTAGTCTAAGAGTCACTGACTCCAGAACATTCTCTCTTTACGTCCATCACTGTCCAGGTGTCCACCTGGACGAAGCAGTACCAGGCTTCAGCCCATCAGGACATCCCTGCCATGGACCAGCTCTCCAAGTGGCTAATGAAGAACTTGCCAGATAATGACAATGAGGAGTGTCTGATTCACGGAGACTTCAAGCTGGATAACATAGTTTTCCACCCCAAAGAGGTACCGTGAGTTGTGTCTGGGTCTGACCTGAGACTCCAGAAGGAAACAGATGTCCCCTGCCTCCCCCAGTGTCCTGAAGGAGCCCAGATCAGTCTCTTTTTCCCCACAGTTCAGACTGTCGCTGACTTAAAGCCTCTGGAGATGAGTCCTACGGAAATTATGGCATAGGTCTTTGCCTTTGGGGCTGGTCCTAATCTTAAACAGTAACACAGTCCTCACTTAAGCAGGACTTGGAGGTTGCTTCAATCTACTTCGATCTACTACTTAAAATGCCAGCTTCGTGGATTAATATGAAGAATTCACATCCTCAAGCATTCAGTCGTGAGCAATTCTGTCCTCAGAAACATTCACGTCTCCCCCAGTGAGCATAAAACACAGATGGAGAGAAAAGATGACTGGCAAACAGCAAGAGCGCAATCTTAGACCCCCAGGCCAACACACCGTCCAAACGGCCTATACAACTAGGTGTAGAAGGAATGGCCCTGAGTGGACCAACTGAACAGTTCAAAATAAAACCCTGGGGTGGAGAGATGGCTCCCCATTTAAACATTGGCTGCTCTCCAGTGCCAGAGAATCCAGTGCCCCCTTCTGGCTTCCTCAGGCAGTGCATGTGTGTGRTGCATTTATATGCAGGCAAAGCACACATACACATAAATGAAATTACATTTAAAGTTCCGGGAAGGTAGTACAGAGAGGCTCCGGGAGCCTTCCTCTGCATTCCTCGGGACGGGTCTTCGCTAACCGCCGGCATGGCTGATGCTCACCTTACTTCAGTCCCCCTCCTTGCCTTTCCCTTCTGTTTCCTTCCTCTGCTTCCATCTTAGCTTCTGTGAGAGCCTGCCTGCCTGCCACGCCCTGGCTCTGGCAGCCCTTCCTACCTCCTTTGAGACCTCACAGACTTGGTTTCCCCTTCTTCCAGATCCATGATTCCTGCATGACTTCGTGTGACTTTTTACCCCGCAGGGACAATGACCACAATCTGTTATTTCAAAAACTGTCTTCTTTAGCATTTATTTAATTAAAATATTTAGAGTGGAGTTGTGTGTGTGAATTAGAACATTTCCTGAGTATAGGACATTTAGTTTTTAAACCTTAAACTTAGGTTTTCAATTGTTTGCTGAATAATATCACTTGGGTATAACTTCATGTCATAATCAAATAAGACTTTCTTCCCAGTGCCTATGGACTGAACCTAGAACACTTGAACTGTGTTTCCCAGCCCTTTCCTTACCCTTTTTTTTTGAGACAGTATTATCATTTACTCTGTAACCCAGGCTCTGTTTTGAATCTAGAGCTATGTGATTCAGAGTCCATTGTTGTAATGGTATATTTATCATATATATATAGTTACTTTCATCACCAGAGCAAATGCTTGCTTCTACATTAATTCTTGAAATATAAATATAATTAATTGTTAGAACTTCTTCTTTACCATAGTTCCTCCAGACTGAGAAGTTGGAGCTGGGTTTGCATCTGTTTGTTAGCAGAGATGTCAGGGCAGAGTGCAGAGGATTGACACCCAGCAGTAGAACCAGAGGCCTTGGCTCTAGACAGTAGATGCTGGTTGGTTTTCATAAATGAGATGCCCTGCCTTGGGCAAAGACTACAAACTGTGATGTCGTGTTGCATTTTCGTGGAAATGTGAGCACTGAATTGCTATGGCCTCTGCTTGCTCATTCGGTTTGATTTGAATCCAGTGTGTCCTGTGTGCATCTTGTTGCAGTGCCGGGTTATAGCGGTACTGGACTGGGAGCTCTCGACCTTCGGCCATCCTCTGTCAGATTTGGCCCACCTTTCCTTGTTTTACTTTTGGCCCAGGACATTGCCCATGATAAACGGAGGTTCTTACATTCAAGAGAACACAGGTACAGAACAGCAGTCATATAAAATCCTCTTTATTATTGCCAGAGCTGAAAGACATACGTTGCTTGCAGTTTTATGAAGCTTTTGTTCCTTAAAGATGTTKCTAATTCATCTTACTGGTTTTCCAAACTCAATACCTCATTTTCATAATCTGTAACAATACACAATTTTTTGCATATACTGTTTCTTGGGGAATCAATGTTTAGAACAGGTTCAATACTGACTGCATCTGCACTGTATGCCACATTGTATCTTCTTGCTATATTAGGTCATTTTGAAATGTTCTCTGTGGCATTCTTATTAAGGTGCTGTGTGCTGTGCTGTTTTTCTAGGAATACCATTGATGGAAGAACTGATCTCAATATACTGCCACCGCAGGGGAATCAATCCTAATCTCCCCAACTGGAATTTCTTTATGGCCCTCTCATTTTTTAAATTGGCTGGAATAGCACAGGTAATTATTTGAGCAAGTCTCACCATTTCTTTCTGATGTGCTGTGAGCTATATCTTCCGGTTCAAGCCATTGTGTAGGCCACTGTGCTCCTCCAAAAGTCAAGTCAGATATGAGTAACATGTAAATTTAGAATTTACAACATCAAAAGACTTCAGTGGGCAGAAAATCTGAGTATCACATGAGTTATGACTCGTGTACTGGGAAGGTCAGTGAGGGGAGACATGATGGGGGGAAGCAGGGAGGAGCACGTGGTGGGAAAGACCATAGCGTGCCTGCTGGCAAAGCCAGCCCAAATCCTCTGTCAAAGACCGGAAAGTCTTCTCCCCGTGTTTAGTCTGGGAATGGTGCCACCTGAATTCATCCAGGGTAGGTCTTCCCACCACAGTAAAATCTTTCTAGAAATGGACACATGAACACACCCAGAAATGTGTTCCCATGATGAGTTCCCAGTCAAACTAATGATAGAGATGAGTCGTCACATGTGAGAAGAGGGTGTGCCCCGGACCACCCCAGGCAGGTAAGGGGGTCCCTGGGATGAGGGTCCTCGATGTCCAGGTGGGTAGGGATTCGGCGGTGACAAACAGAAACAAACACAGAGGCAGTTTGAATCTGAGCAGGTGTTTTTATACATCAAAAAAACAAATATTACAGCTCTTAGAAGATGTGTTCAGTGAAGCAATCACAAATATCATTATCATTTGGCACAGGAAAACACAAAATTCAAGCAAACATCACAACTCTGAAAAGATGTATTCAGTGAATCACAAACAGAACAGGTAACATCATTATTAATAGAAATCATCCAAGTGTTACAATTCTGAAAGGATGTACTCAGTGAGACAGTCATCCAAGGCGAGTGGCATATTTCCAAGAGCAGGTTAATAAGTCTTTATGGTCAATTATTGTTTAACATCTAATGCCTGATTTTTTTCCACAAATCTTCAATGCATAAATTTAAGCTATTTTAATTCATTTATTTGAGGCTTTCTTTACCATATACCAAAGGCCACCTCCAAAGACACATGTGCAGCCATATGAAATTTTATTGTTGGGAAAGTGTTTACCTGTCATAATACTATTATATAATTTTGTAAATGATTTATAAAATAAAGCATTGGTTTTCCCCAGAGATAAGGTCATGTTAGTGTCCCCACCTCAAGGGATGGTTTCTTACCCATTATTCTCACTTAAGATCTTGGCCTAGACTACCAGGAACATATTGTAAATAAGGAAAGGAATAAAAGAAAACAAAACAGATAAATTGCCATGAGAACTGCGGCTCAATGTGTTGTTCTGGGCAAGAGTTCCACAGCCAGTCCCAGGAGGCCGCCTTCTTCTGAAGTTTCCCCCTCAGTCTGTGGAACTTGTCACACAGATTTTACTGGGGTGGGTGTGGCAGGTGTGTTAGGTTGGAAGCACAGAAGTGGAGAGTTGTTAAAGAGCTGATTGCCGGTCAGGTTACACTGCTCAAAGGACACAGTTTTACCCAAACTAGGAATCAAACATGATATTGAACAGGAAAGGTCATCTCGTGGCCTTGTCCTTGGTGTTAGTGTCTGAGTCCATTCTGATCGCTGAGAAGGGAAACAGTTCAATACAGATGCTGTAACCTGCAGGCTGGCTTGCTTTGGGCAGTGGCTCATTTTCAAGTTTGGTTTGAGTCATTGGTTACACTTCTGCCTGGATTAGAGTGTCACAACTATGTGATATGGGTGTGACTCTAACTCAGAGCCGTACAGTGTCCTCTACATGTAAGTTCTCAGCCTCCATAGTCCAACTGACATCTTTGGCGTCTGTGAGTTCAGTTCCGCACATGGATCACAAACTGGAAAGACTAATTTTCAATGAACTTTAATTGTCCCATGTAAATTTACTTGTAGGGAGTCTATAGTAGATACCTCATGGGAAATAACTCATCTGAGGATAGCTTTATGACCGCCAATACTGTGCAGCCTCTGGCAGAAACTGGCTTACAGCTATCAAAAAGGTAAGGAAAGCATATTCTCCAGGTAATTCAAATTACAGCCTCAATTAGCTTGGTCTCATAAGATCCCAGAGAGTCAGGAGACAGCCTGGGGTCCTCACTCTTCACCTAAATAATCACTGGATATGGGATGCTTAAAACATTAAGAAAATGGAAATTATATCTCTGTCACGATGAGGTCTGCTATTGCCAGTCAGGACAGTTTTCTAGTAAATCACTATATACCTAAAAAGATAGTGACTTAAACATGAAAAGAAAACGCCCATATTTATGATTAAATAAATGTACTCTTTGCCAACTTGAATGTATAACCTTTTTTTAAAAAAAGATTTATTTATTGTTATATCTAAGTACACTGTAGCTGTCTTCAGACACTCCAGAAGAGGGCGTCAGATCTCATTACGGATGGTCGGATGGTTGTGAGCCACCATGTGGTTGCTGGGATTGAACTCAGGACCTTCGGAAGAGCAGTCAGTGCTCTTAACCGCTGAGCCATCTCTCCAGCCCCCTGAATGTATAACCTTTTAAATATATAGGTGAACATGGTTCTTATAATGTTTGCTACTTACACATACCTATTTAAATGATATTATTATATTATTTATTCGCTTAGCAATACTACTTTTTCTTCAACATTTTGAAAATGTCTTTGAAGCCATGTCTACGTCAGGGCAGCATTTCTGAGGGGCCTCGCATACCTGTCCAGCTGCATTACTGCTCCTTATACAATGGATGAATACTTCTAACCACAGGGACATTTTCTAACCCCCAATTACCCATGGAATAATTGGTTTGGTTTTTATTTTTTGGATTTATTTATTTATTTATTTATTTATTTTATATATGTGAGCACACTGTCACTCTCTTCAGACACACCAGAAGAGGGCATCAGATCCCATTACAGATGATTGTGAGCCACCAGGTGGTTGCTGGGATTCGAACTCAGGACCTCTGGAAGAGCAGTCTGTGCTCTTAACCGCTGAGCCATCTCTCCAGCCCCAGGATAATTGTTTTTTACGTCTCATTTCTAGACGATTCTGTGTGATTTTCCCAACAGAACAAGGGCTTCATTGTGTTTATTAGTCTTTTAACGCCCTGCAGTGGTGTCTGAGAAACATGTGTGAAGAATGCTGGTCAGATCTGAACATACCTTCCTTGTTCATTTGTGGGTGTGACAGCTCACGGCATTGACGCTAGCACCGTGTGAGGCCGTGTGAGGCCATGTGAGGCTTGTGTTTTCCCAAGTAGCGCTTTAAGCATTCAAGCTTAGTGATCAGAGCGAAGCAATTCTACCTTCGTTCCGTACTATAAAAGCAAAACTAGCCCCTGGACTAAGGGTAGCTCAGCAGTGGGCCATCACCTGGTCTTTGCAAGGCTCAGGATTCGCTCCTGCGAGCCACTGCGGGCCAACGAAGAGAACAGTAAGCCGAGCCTCCCGGGATGGCGGCCCTCCTCGGGTTAGTTTCGGACAGCTGGGGAGACCTTGCCTTATTTGAAGAAATATATAATAATGACTTCGGACACCTTCGTGACCTTCTTTTTTTTTTTTTTTTTTTTTTCTTTTGCCCAGAAGTCTCAGTACTACTATACCACGACGGGCCGATGCTGAAAGCCAGCTCTTTGCACAGAGCAGGAGAGGCCAGGAAGTTCTCGCTCGGGTGAAGCAGTTCATGAAGCAGCACGTCTTTCCCGCTGAAAAGGTAGCTGTGCAAGGACTGTCAGGAGTTCTTTCCTGGCYGTCAGCCTCCCCCTCTTCTCCCACTCTCAGTCCCCAGCCTCACAGACATTTAGAGCGAAAATGCCTGGCGGATATGCACATACTTCTGTGGTTGCAAATTGAGGCAAAGGGGCTGAGTGAGCAGTGAGGGCCTGAATAGACTGAAACATTACATCCAGTAGTTGCCTTTCACTAAGGCGGTGACCTTCAGCTTTTGTTACTTTAAATGTGGATGCCTTGAGAATCTGAGAACCGCAGTCTTCCCCAAATAGACATGGCGGTGAGCTTTGACCTGTCATTTCAAGCCACATAAATACTACCCTTTCTCTCCCTCATAAGCTATTGCTGTAAGGGGTCACATTGATGAAGTTCATGGATTGTAGTGAGAAAACATTCATCCAGGAAAGAATTATGTCCTGGGTTCCGCAAGACAGGACACCTGAAGAGCAGCAGAAAATTAGAACAAGACAGACAGGGCTGATGCCCTGTGGAAAGACAGGTGATRAAGAGGAGATAAATGCTGTGGAGAAACAGAGGACGCATTTGTGACAGTATGCAAGGGCCAGGGTATGTGTGTGTGAGGCGACTGGAAAGGCTTGGTTCCAGTCGCGCCCGGGGTCAGGGTTGGTGGCCTTGTGCTGGGTAGTTCGTGTGGCCTCAATTCTCTCTTCTGCGACACCTTCAGTAAATCTCATTGTAACGGCTTGCGATTTGAGGGTCTAGGGCTGCGCCGGAGTCAAACGAGGAACTCAAAAGACAAGATTCTCTCAACCATGTTCAGAAGTAAGATGCGTTTATAGGGACATTAGTATTATTGAGTTATAGAACTAGGTGTCGGATTGGTAATTATCTTGATATGAGCATTTAGCATAGAGAGGGATACAGTTTCTTCAAAAATACTATAATTCTAAAATTGTTGCCTCTCACTGACACTGAGTAGTTCTGCCCTAGCTGGCGTGTGTCCAATTTTGAGTTCAAAGTTAAAYTTTTGAATATCAAAAGAGGAAAACAACACTTTTAATTCAATATGGTAGTCTGCATTCACCATTACCCTTCCTCAAATAAAATTCAATTGAAGCTTTAGGACAATTGAATATTAGGACAATGGACTAAATCATCGAAAGCAGACAAGGGGCCCACCAGAAAAGCCAAGGCAAAGTAGATCAGCAAGACAGCGTGGATCATACGAAGGATAGACCATCGTAGAGGACGGTGCATCTTAAAAGAACTTTGAGACGGAAGTGGGCTTTTTCCACGATGGTGAACTAGACGATTGGGCAATCGGAGAGCAAGGGGCGGAGAGCAGCCAGGGTGCTGGGAGAGCTATCCGGCTTCTCAGGCTGCCCCCTTCAACCACACGCAGCAGCGGTATTGTCCCAAACAGAAGACTATCACAGCACTTGACAACAACAAAACTCTTAATGTTTCACGGAAGCCAGGCTCCATGACCGAGAGCGACTAGAGCAGCGCCCTGTATTGTTGGGCTTTTTGTCTACTTGGTGGAGTTCCAGATGGAGAGCGCAGCTTGCCTATCAGTTCATCTAATTCTTACTCAGTCACGCTAAATCAAAGCCCGTCCGCCACATGCCCGTGCCTGCAACCAGCCCATGGTTCTAAGAGCAAGCCGACCTCGGCAGAGGGAAGAAAGGGTTTTCTCTTTCATCCCTAAATGTGACCAGGTGTTCCTGTGGCTGACACCGCAGCAGGGAAAGGAGGGGTCAGAGTGAGGTTGTGGTGCCTCTGAACCATCTGCCATCCAGCTGTTAAAATATGTGCAAAGAACTCACAGTAAATGTGAAAGCGAACAAAACCCAGGCAGACTGCAGACATGAAGGTTGTCCGAGCTTGTGTGGTAAGGGAAGCCACTTCGAGTTGGCAGAGCCTTTAAATCTGTGTTCCCACATCTGATAGCATGCACCAAGTCTGCATTCAAATACTTGTAACAACCTGTGTAGTTTTATCCTGTAGGTGATCGGGACAACTAATCTCCAGCTGTGGGACATAATCTGGAATAATCTGCAAAGAAGCAAATAGCTTTTCTCAAAATAAAAGAGGGAAAACATTGAATTCTTTTCAATGTTATTACAACCGAGGTGCCAAACCAAAATGGGCATGTCTAGAAAATAATAGTGTCCTGGACTACAGCAGCATTTAGCATCAGGTATCTTTAGCTACCAAAATTCTTGGTGGCTTTTTGTTTATATTTTTATGTATTTTCCATAACAAGAGAAAAGGTGGCAGGGCTATTTCTGTGACCTTTCGAAACTCCCCAGGTAGCCTAAAATGAACACATAACCCATCTCTGAAACTGCACCATGTCATTCTTCCTTTTGAAAGCCAGTGAAGAACACACTTCTTCAGTGTGGGACAGAACAGGCAGCACAGTGTAGGGACACACATGGGCCACAGTGGTGACATCACCAGAGTTCGAGGGAGGCCCTTCATTGTCACCAGATGATATGGGTAAATGCGGGGACCCTTGTGGAGTCCGTGGTCTCATTATTAAAAGATTTTAGAAAGGGACTCGAATGGAAGTTTGGGGACAATGTTATTAGACCTAAGAAGGAGAGCACCTCATGGCAGTCACGGACTGAGTCTCAGCAGCTGCTCAGAGGGCACAGAAAAGCCATGTCCTGATGCTTAAGGCATAACTAAAGTCCCACACGGCATCAGACAGCCACATGGCAGGGAGACAGGCTATAGACAGAGAAGAGTGAGGAAACAAAGTGCCAGGAAAAGGGTGCTTAGATCCGGGCCAGCATCCAAAGTGAAGGAATGGGGAAAGTTAGTCAGAAAGATGAGCAGACCGAGCTAAATCCCAAGGAAGCTCAGCTCACGGGAATCTGGGCTAGGGGCAGTTAGTTCTTGGAARGAAAAGTTCATTAAAGGAGTAATTAGTTACTCCTCCTACCTCTTTAGCATGGCTTAAGATGGACCCACCCTCCTGGGGCATGCAAACACAGGAATAATTAGATTTCTCAGAACTGTAGTGTCATAAAGAGGCAGTCAGAATGAGGACATCATAAACATCTTTCATAATATATTTATTACTAAACACAATAGCATTGACTTTTTATGGCTATCTTAAGAATGGGCATAAGGCGGATTTCTGAGTTTGAGGCCAGCCTGGTCTACAGAGTGAGTTCCAGGACAGCCAGGGCTATACAGAGAAACCCTGTCTGGAAAAAAMCAAAGAGGAAGCCTTCCGACTTTACTGACTTCCTGACAGATGTGACAAGCACTCTCCATTCTGGGAGCCGTTGAAAGTGCAGGCCTCTGCCTTGTGCAGCACAGGACTCCACGCGAGCCTTGCTTCCCTAAGAGGGGCATGGCRGTCCATTGCCGAGAGCAGTGTAGTTTGGAAGAATAATCTACAATAACTTGACAATACACACAAAATGTTTTGATAGTACCCATGACCTTTATCCCCRTAATTCTCTTAGGTGAAGTGTAGAGAAAGTAGTTGATACAGAGATGCCTTATTTATAACTATCTCTAAGCTGTCTGAGAGCTATTATCCAGTATTTCTGTTGTGCACTTTTAGTTGTACCAACCAGAGGTTACTGTTTGACCCAAATAGTGTAATTTAGACCTTCCTATGCTGTTATTACTTTATCATTCATTTTTGCAACTCAGATGTTTCTCTTGGAGCCAAGTTCCTTTGCTAAGAGTCTGCAGGAGCTTTTTGTTGCTGCTGYTTGGTTGGTTTTTGTTTTGTTTTGTGTTTTGAGGGGATAAATAGTACCTTGCCTGTTGATGATACTTTTAGTTTGTCCTAATTCTTTGATATTCGGTGTTATGTTTTGAGACAGGCTCTCCTTAATTAGTTCAGTCTGGCCTCAAACTCATGATCCTCCTGCCTCAGCTTCTCAAGTGCTAAGATTATAGTTATGTGCCACCACCAGCAGCAGCAGCCAACAGTTTGGGATGTGAATTCCAAGATGCTAATTACTTTATCTCAGTAGTTGAAGATATTCACCCTTTGGTTTCTTTTTAACATCATCATTGCATCTGTTCATTTGTTTGCAGGGGTTTGTGCATATTGAAGTCAGGTCCTAGGGATCGAACTCTGGTCACCAGACTTGGCAGCAAGCACCCTTACCCCCTGAGCCATCTCACTGTCCTCTCCCATTGACCTCTGACTTCATTGTTGCCATGGAAGTCAGCCATCAGGCTCCGCGGTCCATTATATCCCTTCTCACTCATACTTTTCTTCTCTCAACTTTCCGAGCTAAGTAATTTCTTTGGATCTTCCTGTCGTGTTGTTCAGTTCTCCATAGTCTGCCAGTGTCTAACCTTAGAGTGTCAGAAATGCCTGGAGAGCTCTTAAAAGAAATACGCAGGCAAATGGATGGACCTAGAAAACATCATCCTGAGTGAGGTGACCCAGTCATAAAAGAACACACATGGTATGCACTCACTGATAAGTGAATATTAGCCCAGAAGCTTGGAATACCCAAGATACAATTCACAGACCACAWGAAACCCAAGAAGAAGGAAGATGAAAGTGTGGATGCTTCAGTGCTTCTTARAAGGGGGAACGAAAATACTCACAGGARGAAATATGGAGASRAGRAGTGGAGCARAGACTGAAGGAAAGGCCTTCCAGAGACTGTCCCACCTGGGGATCCATCCCATATACTGTCACCAAACCAGGATTCCTGTCCCACCAACCTTTGAGAACCCRTGGTAACCTTCTGAAGTTTATTGCCAAGGCTTTAAATTCTCCTTGGGTTCCTTTTCAAGTTTGTTTTGTCTATTTTAGTAGCCCATTGTCAAACTTGTTACTCCTCTCTTTCTCCTTGGAATCCACTCTCTACACTGTTTTATGCTGAATGTGAGCACTACCCGTGGTTGTAAGGAAACACGGCTGTCTGGCTGAGCCTTGCCCTTGCTGCCTGGTTTCCTGTAATGATTAGGGATTTTTCAGGATGGACTGTAGGGTGATTTTTTTTTCCTGAAGGAGTTACATGAGGGTTTTTTGTTGTTTTGTTTTGTTTTGTTTTTTACAAAGCTCTTTCCTCCAGAAGGGCTGGTTTAGTTCCTGCCAGCTGCTCGCGGCCACTGCTGGCAGAACATTGTAAACTTAATTTGGGTTTGAGGCTTGAGGGCCGCCCAGGTCTGGCATTTGGATCCCACGCTTGGGTAAAGGCAGGTTTCAGGGCCTGACATTTCTTTCTTCTGTTTCACTGCAAACTGAGAGCGGTGTGGGGCTTTCTCCCCAGGGTGTGCCTCCAAAGCTGCGGATTTTTTGTGCGTTTCTCGGTTCTATTTGCTCCCTCCTTGGGTCTTCTCAAGTCTCCCGGCTGTGAC
>BDUI01008594.1:34002-54227 GCA_002335545.1 Apodemus speciosus
GGCAGAGGCAGGCGGATTTCTGAGTTCGAGGCCAGCCTGGTCTACAGAGTGAGTTCCAGGACAGTCAGGGCTACACAGAGAAACCCTGTCTCAAGAAAATACCTTTTAGAAGCTGCACTGCACCATGTCTCTACTGCCTAGCAGCCATCTGAGTAGACACTCAGAGCAGTGTAGTTTGTGCCTTGACACTGTACTGTGGCTGCACAGACATGAGAAACCTAACCTAGTTCACACTGATAAAGATCAGGGCCAGTTTTCAGTTACTCTATTCATCTTAGAAACTTTTAAGATTATTTTTTAATTATAAAAAAAGAGTAAATTGTTTACTGCACCCTTAGTTTAAGAAGTATGTAAGAATGTAAAACACAGTTTAGAATAAGATTCCATCTAAAATGGTCAAAATAAAGATTATTTTTTTTCCAGGGAGCCATGAAACCACACGCATGAGTCACCATACCTAGTAAAAAGTATGTATGTGAAAAATTACAACAGACCACTATTAGTGCTGCGATAGTAAGCTGTTTGATTTGGATAGTGCTGAGTGTCTGTCTGCTTTAGTTCCTTCCTTTTGTTCAGGTACTTTTTAGATTTCTAAGAAGAATGCAATTACATTTTCTATTTTTTAAAGTTCCTGGAACTCAGACCAAGATTTAGGTCACTGTAGATTGTGTGTGTGTGTGTGTGTGTGTGTGTGTGTGTGTGTGCGTGTGTGTGTGTGTGTGTGTAGTGAGATAATGGATAATGACTTAGCTAAATTCTTGGTACATCTTGTGGGTTTTTAAACTCCAAGTATGTTAGAATGAAATTAGATCATGGAGGTGAAAGTACTTATCCTAGTTTACTTTCTGTTGCTGTGATAAACACTGTGATAAAAAGCAACAGGAAGAGGAAAGGACTTATATCAGCTTACAACTTACATTCCATCATGAGCAGAAGTCAGGGCAGGAACTCAAGGCACGAACCTGGAGGTGGGAACGGAAATAGAGACCATGGAGGACTACTGCATCCTGGCTTGCTCTCCATGGCTTGCTCAGCTTGCTTTCTTATACAATGCAGGCCCATCTGTTCAAGGGTAGCATCATCCACAGTGTGCCGAACGTTCTCATGTCAATCACTAATAAAGAAAACGTCCCACAGACTTGTCTAGAGGCTAATCTGTTGGAGAAATTTTAACTGAGGTTTCCTTTCCCAAATAACTCTAGYTGTGTTAAATCATCAAAATGAACAAACAAACAACCTAACCAGCCCAGAACTTTACAGAGTTTAATGTAAAGTGTTCACTATTATTATTGCAGGGATTTTGAAATGAATTGCATTTCAGCTGAGCTCACATGATTAGCAATAGGAATTTAAATTACACACATAGAGGAAATAATTAGAACTGCCTTAATAGGCCAAATGAAAACAGAAAATAAGAAAAGGCTGAAAATAAGGTTGTGGTTAAAGTATGCAGGTAGAACATTGTAATAGCTAGAATTAACTGAGAAGAAAAGAATTGTTAGAGATCAAAGAGGAAGCCACTTCATATAATATATGGATGAAAACAGGAAGCCCTTTAAAGAGAGGCTGGTGAGCATCATGCACCAAGAATTCAAAATGACGGAAAAAAAAAAAGAATTCAAAATGACGGACAGCTGAGAAGAGTCTGTGGAAGTGATCATCAGCAGGGTTAAAATGGAGGGGACCAGCTTCAGTTGACATTAGTGTCAGATGCTGCAGGATGATGGATCACTGAGAGAAACAGGAAGAGATTTCTGCTTCTTGTAAGACTTTGAGGGAAAGTGCACTTTGTTTATAGTGAGTGTGCTTGACTAAAAGGAGTCCATTAAGCTGGTTATGATCTAAAGTGATTATCAGGACAACCTCACATTCTTTTGGATATTTTCTGAAGCTTGGAGATATGACATAGAAAGAAGAGTTTTGTACTTTTCTGTGACTATAGTTTGGAATGCTGTCTCACAATGAGGTGGGGAAAGTACATTGATAGCTGGGATTTGAATGAAAATGTTTATTTTTTTTCTGGTTAGTTGCAAAATCTTTTTTTGTTGATATTTTGACCCTCTATTAATTTTCATTTTTTTCTGAATCTTCTTTCCTCTTCTCACCTAGTTTCCTAGTGTCAGTTTTGAGAAAATGACACTTGCCTCCTTCATCGATCATTAGCTCTTCAGGAAGAGATGGGACCTCATGAAGAGAAAATGAACTAATACATGTAAATCACATAGATTGATGCTAGCACATAGTAAGTGCTCAATATTTGTTAGTCACTATAATGCATAGAATTGCCTGGTCTCTAATGGTGAGATATTTTTCTTTAATTAGATCCTGATGACTTGAAAAGGCAGGAACGCTCCAAAGCAACTACAAACTCAAGTTTCCAACTAAGCAAAACGAGACTCCCTAAACCATAGAGGCTTCATTGTTTTTAGGAAGGCAAGTTCTTACCAATGCTATCTAGCCGAGTGTGATCTGAGTCTTTATCCCCACTCTAACAAGGTTATTGAAGAGTGCTGTCTAAACTCCCTTCATTTGTATCATCATTCCCAGTGATGTGCTATGACTTTACAAGTTGGCATCCTTTGGTCAGTAGGCCTACTTCTGGAGTGGGCAGAATTGTAAAACTTAGAATAAAAGAACCCACATGCCAAGCAGTGAGGTTGGAATTTCACGCAAGCAGGAAGAATTTTTGTGTAATTTCATGTTTAAATTATTCATCTTAAATTCCAACTTACTTTGATATTTTCATATTTTCTCCAAGAATTATATAACTGTTGTTTATTCTGATGCTTTCATTTGTAAGGCTAAAGAATGGAGACTTATGATATAAACTGAAAGGGAGACCCAGGGCTATAGGAACCCAGGCACATAAATTGTATCACCTATTTTGTAGGTAAACAATTCTGAGAGTAAGCTGTCTCAGCCTGGGCTCATATGCCTCTCTTCCTTGGGAAGCAAAACTAAATGCTTGTATGTATTTACTGTTTAATGTAAGCAATGTATGCTTGCTAGAGAGGATTTGAGAAATACAGATGGTATATGGACCCAAAGAAGAAAATTAAAGCCACCCACAGAGTTGAAAAGCACATTGAACTTTAAAACATATTATTTGGTGGTTTAAATGGTTGAGGTATTCACATAACTGAAAAGTAAGTATTTACATATACATACACAAATTAGCATATAGGTGCTGGAGAGATGGCTCAGTGGTTAACACTGGATGCTTTTGCAGAGGACCTAGGTTTGATTCCTAGTACCCATATGGCAGGTTATTGGAACTCCAGTTCCAGGGAATCTGACCCCTTCTTTTGACCTTTAAGGGTACCAGGAACACATGTGGTCCATATATGTACATTCGGGCAAACACTCATATACATAAAAAGTAAACTAAATGAATTTAAAACAAACTAATATATATTATGGAAACCCTTTGACCTTTGTTCAGTTCTCATTCTTATCACTAATAAAAGTGTCCCTTTGGTTTTTCATGCAAATATAAGCAAATGTGTTTTTTTTTTGTTGTTTTTTTTTTTTAGCCTTTAAAGAAGGGTAGTTTCTCAGTTGTAGTTTCTTTTGCTGCAATAAAAAACAAAACAAAACAAAACAACAACCAAAATCAACTTGAGGATGAAAGGGTCGATTTCATCTCATAGCTTGTAGTCTTTCATCCAGACTACAAGTCTTTTAAGTCAGAGCAGAAACTCAAGACACAAATCTGGAGGCAGAAGCTGATGCAGAGGGGAGGAGGGTGCTACTTACTGGCTTGCTTAGCTCTCTTCCTTAAAGAACCCTGGACCACCAGCCCAGGGGTAGTATTAGTCACAGTGATCTGGGCTTTCTCACATCAGTTAAGAAAATGCACCATAACCTTGCCCAGAGGTTGGGAACACAAAGGTCCTTGCACTCACAGATAAAGGATAGACCAGGATGTTGTCTCATCAATGAAAGAGATACATAAACTCTTCTATGCCCATAAGGCTGGTAATTGAGGTGCCTAATAATAGCCTAGGTGACATTTGGGCTATTTGTAGGACCAGGGCACACCTAGCTCTCTAAAGCTTCCTCAAGGAGGATCAGAGGTGGCAAATAGTCAGGGTGTCTGTATGGCCAGGGGCTCCCCCAGGCTCCTAAAACCAGGACTGGAGATAATTAATAGTCTAGGTGACTGCTGTAAGGCCAGAGGCTCCAATGAAYAGGACTGGAGGTTGCTAATAGCCTGGATGAACTCCATGTTATCTGTATGACCGAGACCATATGAGATCCTCCCCTAGGTCCTTAAGATAACATGTGTAGCCTATCCATTGAACCCATCTTCATGGAAGAAGTGGCATGCACTTTGAGTAGAGTTCTAATGTAATTATGCCTCATTGTGCCCAGGGGATTGCTTTACACCAGGAAATATTTTCCCAAATTGTACCGTACTTACATAATGTCTAAAATCACCTGCCTGGTGTCAGGGTCTAGAAATGCTGAGTTTTTTCTTGCCTCACTGGGATTGCTATTGTGCTGGCCATGCCATTGGCAGAGACCCCTCACACTCAAGGCTGATGTGGTGGGGCCAGTTTCTCAATTAAACCTCTCTCTTCCAAAAAATATTCTGTGTCAAGTTAATACAAAACTAGCCAGCACTGGTAAAATGCTCTGGATTTTGTCATTTTCTTAGCTGACTTTTGCTTTGTTTTGTTTTTCTATAGATTGAGATGACATGAAACTTGCCATGTACCTCACACCATCCATCCTCAAACCCTTGACTTCCTGCTGCAGCTTCTTCAGTTCTGGGATTACAGGTATGCACCACCAAGCAGAGTCTTACTCAGCCTTTTTTTTTTTTTTTTTTTTGAATTGACATCACTTCGTGACTATATCATGGTAGTATGTAAAATGATTCCTCATCTTTACGTTAAAATGTAGCCTTTTCCAGCTCATGCATTTACTTCGATTTACTTAAGCAATTCCCTATTGTTGGTAAGTTAACTGGGAAATTTCTTGGTTTCTGAGTCTTCCATCACCATGTTAATTCATGTCTCATTTTACACAATCATACTCTTTAATGGGAAAATGTTTGGAGCCCTCAGTTCTTAAAGTCAATCTCAGAATGTCTCCTGTGTTGTTTTAGATGTGCAGATAGATGTCCCACAGACTATCCATTAAGAAAATCGTTCTCTTATGTTAATGAGGAAATAGGTAAGTAATAAGGCCAAGGATTTTATCCCTGGGATAAAAATAATCAGTGATGTTTTATTTTATTTAAAAAGTCAGCTAAGAAAACAACAAAATATAGAACATTCCACTCTGCTGCTTATTGTTATTATTTTCTCCCTTATTAAAAACACAAATGAAGAAATGGGCCTATTGTAGTGTTCTTAGTTGTGTAATGTGGTCTTAATCTGCCAGAGAATCCATGACTTCTGGCTCTTCAGGGTTGATTTCTCACCACTCTTGATTACACCCTCTCAGTATTTTGTGAGGTCATAAAGTTTGCTTGGTCTTAAACCTGTACGGAATACTTTCTGGAGGGGGTTGCCTCCTAAGTTATGATCAGCAAATGTTTTAAGTAGGGGCTGACAACTCAGTTGGAACAAAGGCTGGGAGATAGTAGATACAGATCTTGGGATACAGGCCAGGGGTGTGTGTGTGTGTGTGTGTGTGTGTGTGTGTGTGTGTGTGTGTGTGTGTGTTAGTTAGGGAATCTGTTGCTAATGTCACAGGATAAGCAACTAGGAGAGCTAAATTGCAAGGGTTCGAGACAAGTGTGCAAAGACATTTTTAGTTATCTTCGTAGCTATGCTGGGTAGGGATACTGCAGGTAGCATTTATCCGTTCACGCAACTGAAATGAAAGCTACTATGATGTGGAGCTCCTTCTGGCATGCTCCTCCAACTTCTAGGCTTCAGCATCCTTTTATGAATCATTGGTTTGACTGACAGCCATGATAGATGCTCTTATTGCATCATCATCTTCAGACTGTAGCCTCACTTTAAAAGAAAGACAAAAATCCTAAAAGTTCTGTTGAGACTTGTTATCCTTAATCCTTTTGCTCTCCTTGGGCCCTCTTCCTTTCCATTCAGGCTTCTAGTGGTCCTAGACTTCATATCTCCCTTTTTATGGGGAAAATGCATGCATATTTAGAATTACTCATCCAAACTCAGTTTAGATGATCCCAATCTTGTCGGCAACATCTAGAGCACCATAATTAGGAGGCAAGAGAACATAYGCCTTCTTCACTATGTCAGGCATTATCAGGGTATTGGCTTGGGTCACATCAATGTCATAGAGTGACTTTAAGGCCTGTTTGATCTGGTTGGCCTTGACATCTACAATGAACACAAGCATATTGTTGTCCTCTATCTTCTTCATGGCTGACTCAGTGGTCACAGGGGAATTTGATGATGGCATAGTGGCCAAGCTTGTTTCTCCTGGGTACACTTTTTTGAGGATATTTAGGCTGATTCTGGAGTTGCAGGGTCTTGGGCTGCCAGAAGGTGGGTGACTTGCCATGCTGATCTTGTTGTTTTTGTGGCTGTGGATGCCTTTCAGGACTGCCTTCTTAGCTTTCAAGGCCTTCCTTTGGTTTTAGCTTTGGGAGGGGTAAAAGCTTCCTTCTTTGCTTTCAGCACCATCTTGGTGAAAAGCCTTCATTTCTCCTAATCCTTCATATCTCCTAAGCAGGACTTAGCAAGGTCTTAATTTTATTGGCCTTTTATTGCCCCCCCCCTTTTTTTTTAAGGAATGATTATTAGTTTATGTGTCCTTTCTCAGATGAGTTACTCATCTAACTCAGACAAGTTGGGAGGGAAGGGTTACCTATTCTGAGCTTGTATTTCTGGGTAGTCTCAGTTAATGGCGAAACAAGGCTGTAGCTAGTAGGCAGGAACACTGGTTGCCCTCAAACTTGAAACTAGAACAAGATATTTTTCTCTCATTTAAAGAAAGTAAAGTGTCGCAAGGAAAGAATAGAGTCTTATATGAGGCATTCCAAAGACTTTCTCCTTAAACAAGAGAAGCTTGGTCAAGAGTTTAAGATAAGTTCAATTGGACTGAGGTCAGCTGTGGGTCTTGTAAGAGCCTTACAGATTCTGGGAAGGAAGAGGAAGAAGGGCATTGAAAACAACATCCTCCACCCCTTGGTTGTGAGGAGGAGTTTCTTCCTCTTTGGCTTCAAAATTATGCTTTGACAAATGCAAAATCAAACCACATCTTTAATGTATTTTAAAGGACTCTCAATCAAAGGCAAGGCATAGGCTCTTTGTGTGTGTGTGTGTGTGTGTGTGTGTGTATGAGAGAGAGAGAGAGAGAGAGAGANAGAGAGAGAGAGAGAGAGAGAGAGAGCTTGTGTGAAACAGGGACTACAAGTTATTCATTTGTGGCGATAATGCCCCTCCTGCCTTCTCTCCCTTTATTTCTTTTACCTTTATTTCTTTTTCTTTCAATTACCTAAAGATATGCCTTATATGAGTCTTAAATTGCCTTTTTTAAAGAAAAGAACTATTGGGACCTTGTTGAGCATTCTACAATCTAGTTTCTTCTGTCATCATACCTAGGGAAAAAATTTTCCTCAGACCTCATTTAAGGATAAACTCCAAGAATACCCCAGTATGGCTGAAATAGAATTTATTAATTTCTTTTGAGACAGGGTGGTCTTACTATATAGCTCTGGCTGGTCTGGAACTTGCTCTGGCCTTAAACTTGGCTCCACTTGCCTCTGTTTTCCAAGTGCTAGGATTATAGGCATGCACCATCAATGGCCAGCCCAAATAATTTTCTCTTTATTTCTTACAAACTATAAAAGATGGCTAAAAATGTCATATGTTGAATAATCCAAAGAGAGAAGGATGGATGGAGACATTTCCTCATGGAAGCAACTGACATGTATAAAGGCATACAGGATATTTATGTGTCCCAAAGTTCTCTGGTGGAAACAACCAGAAATTAATAATATTTTATGTTAGTGAGATTAAGTAAATCATATACAAAAGGAGAAGTGAAAAAGGAAACTCATAAGGAAATCTAGTTTTGTAAAGAGAAATATACAGTATACAGACATATTTGAACATCTGTCTCTGTGTTTTGAAATCTGAAAGCAGCAACAGAAATAAAGACAGACATGTTAGTGACCTTGGGGATTTTGTTGATTGAGTTACTCACATTACAATAGACAGAAGAGTAGGCCCTTGGGGTGGAAATATTCTTTATTTGCTCCTAAGGTTATAAATACTTGATTACAGTACTTACTCCTCCATTCACTTAGCTAGCATATAGAGTAGCTCAGATGACAGAGAAGCAAACATCCATAATGAGCCATTTACTACCCAAAATTTGTGAATTTTACTTTTAACAGTTCCTAGTGAGAGGGAGCTTTTTGATAGCTGCTTCTCCTTTTCCATTCTAACTCATAATATTTATAGTAGTCCTCCTCAGGAGACCCTCCCTTCTCTGGTTTAATGTCCTGAGGAAGTGAGAGATTTTCCAGCAGTCATGGAGTCTATACACAAGACAAGATTCTTTCTGGTTGAAGTTAGAAACAGGAAGAATGCTTTTAAGGTATGAAGAAAATGTACAAATGTGACTTGGAGATTTTATGAAGTGCATGGAACAGCAGGACACATGTGGCACATGGCATATAATATTGGAGAATTTATGCTGTTAGAATATTTGTGTGTAGAATTCAACCTGCTCATTAGAGCTTTTGTGCTCCAAGAGTTCAAGACTGCTCAATACACTTTGAACTTGTCTGGTCAGTCCCTACTGTTGCATAAACTAATTTCCTGAAAGAATATGTAATACTTACTTGTTTGTTCTGCCTTTTTTGGGGGGGGGTTGAGTTCTGACTGATAGGCTTTGAAAAGCATAACTTGCCTATGGGATTATAAGTCTTTTCATATTTCCATAGTCTCATTTTTAATCATTTATCACACTCAAGCCAAGCATGATCAGCCCATCACTGGAGTGCAAATGAGCACTGTGTCTACACATGTTATTTCCTTGGACAGAGAGGTTTTTTTTTTCTTCCCATATATTTTCTGCAAAAGTGCTATGCATTTTCAAGATATAACTCAGCTTCTTTCCTCTCTTCCAACTCAGTCAGAGTCAAGAACTTCCTTTCTGTCTGCTTAGAACACAACAGTTGTTTTAGTCAATGTTCTATTGCTATAAAGTGATACCAAGACTATGGGGACTCTTATAAAAGAAAGCTTATAAAATCAAGTTTTGAGTCTGTTTTTCTCCATTAAACTGTGAGCACCTGGAATAAAGTACTAAGCACAGAAAATTAAAAGTAAAAAATAAACAAGCATATAGAGTTTTCTAATTAAACAATGGCTGAATCAATGAATTACAGTGAAAATCTAGTTTGTATATAGTGGGTAAAAATTAAGCATAAAGCCCAATTCATCATCGATATGACTGTTGTTATAGATGGAACAAGTCAAAGCTGAAACTTTCTCTTGTTTCAGTTTCTTTTTTCTACCATCTAGCACTGACCAATAGAAATTTTGAGGAAATGTAAATATTTTATACTGGTGCTTTGCAAATATTAGCTATATCTGACTCTTGGAACTTGGATATGTGGCTAGTGTGATATACTACATAAATTTTTGGCAAGTTGGCACAAGATATGATCATCTAGGAAGAGGGAGAATAGTACCTCCATTAGATTGTCCTATAAACAAGTCTGTGGGGGCATTTTCTTTACTGATGATTGATGTGGGAAGGCCCAGCCTTCTGTAGGCCATGCCATTTTTATTCTTTTATAAGAAAGCAGATTGAGCAAGGCATGGAGAGAAAGCCAGTTAGTGGCATTCCTCCACAGCCTCTGCCTCAGGTCCCTGCTAAGTTCCTGCCCTGACTTTTCATGATGCTAAGCTGTCAAAGGAAATAAACCCTTTACTTCTCGAGTTGCTTTTGGTCATGGTGCTTTTTCACAGCAAAAGAAACTAGTACAGAAATTGGAACCAAAGGCTGCTGTTTTTACAGACCTAGCCATATTATTTTGGGGGAGGATTGTGGAAGTTCTTCAAATCGTGAACTGGAAAAGTCATTAGTACTCGGAGACGAATGGGCTGCTCTGTGGGAACTTTGAAGACTGGTGAAGCTTCAGAGGCAAGCAAAGACTATATCAGGGCTGTTTGTGTGATATATTTGAATTGAGAATTTGTGGTTTCTGGTCAGCTGGGAATGAAGAATGAACTTCAACAAGACACAAGTACCACAGAGATGATTTGCTATGCTGAGACAATCGATGCTAGTTAGCTGGGTGTGAGAACTCTTCTGTGATTAAGAAGGGACCAGCATCATGAAGTTGAAAATTTTTATGGGAATATTTCCTCAGTGTCAACACACACAAAAAAAACCTTTCAATCAGCGGGGCAGGGTGGGGGGCAAGTTTCCATTTCAAGCTGAGAGCTAAACTTGGTGATCTAAGAAGTTTCAATGTTCTTGGATTTGGACCATGAGAGCTGCAGGACTAAATGCCTCATGGAGAGGGAGTAAGGTTTGGCACTGGGAAAGAGCAAGGGTGGTGAAGGCGTGACATCAGTTGCAATGGAGACCCCAGAATATTGGACAGTGTCAAAAAGAGCATCAGGAGTGAAGTGGAGCCATCCTGAGATAATATGACAATCCATGTTGCAATGTAGCTAGTGTGATGTACTACTCTTGCAATGACTACTGTCTTAGCCCTTTGGGGCCTGGAATGTCATTGCACTCTGAGTTATATATGCTGTTAAATTTGTTTTGCTTTTATTTGTTTCTGACTATGTTCTGGTTCTTCCTTCCTTTTAAAAACTTAATTTACTTTACACCGTGACTGCAGTTTCCCCTCCCTCCTCTCCGCCCAGTCCCTCCTCCAATCCACTCCTTTTCCCTTTCCCTTCAGAAAAGGTGAGCCCCCCACCCATGAATATCAACCAACCTTTGCCTATCAAGTTGCAGCAGGTCTAGGAACATCTTGCTAGACAAGGCAGTCCAGTTAGGGGAAAGGCCCTGCTGTTAGGACTCCCAAATGAAGACCAAGCTACACAACTGTAACGTGTGCAGAGGGCCTAGGTAGGTCGCATGCATGCTCCATGGTTGGTAGTTCAGTCTCTATGAGTCACTATGGATCCAGATTAGTGGATTCTGTGGGGGTTTGTGATGTCCTTGATCCCTGGGTCATAAGATCTTTCTTCCTCTTCTTCTGCAGGATTCCTCAAGCTCTGCCTTATGTTTGGCTGCGGGTCTCTGCACCTGCCTCCATCAGTTGCTGGATGAAGTCTCTCTGATGACTGGGCTAGCACTAATCTCTGAGTATAACAGAATATCATTAGGAATCATTTTCTATCCTAGGTCTCTGGGTCCTTAGTCAGTGTCAGGGGTGGGCTTCCTCTTGTGGCATAGGTCTCAAGCTGGGACAGCCATTGCTTGGCCACCCCCACAAGTTCTGTGTCACCTTTAGCGTAGCAGACTCTGCAAGAAGGAAAAATTGTAGGTTGAAGGTTTTGTGTCTGAGCTGGTGTCCCAGTCCCTCAAGTAGAAGTCTTGCCTGGTACAGTCTCCATGTCACCCATCGCTAGGAGTCTTACCCTAGGTTTGATTATTATGTGGCAAGTGGATTTTCTTTTCTGATCCAATCTATTCGATGCTCTGTAATCTTCTTGTATGTTTATAGGCATTTCTTTCTTTAGATTAGGGAAATTTTCTTCTATGGTTTTGTTGAAAATATTTTCTGGACTTCTGAGCAGGAAATCTTCTATTCCAATTATTTTTATGTTTGATCTTTTCATAGTGTCCCAGATTTTCTGGATGTTTTGTTAAATCTAGACTTTTCAGATTTAACATTTTCACTGACCTATGGCATCACTTTCTTCAATCCTATCTTCGCTACCTAAGATTCCTTCTTCTGTCTCTTGCATTCTGTTGCTGATGCTTGTGGTTCTTGCTCACTTCCACATTTCCAATGTTCCCTCAATTTATGTGTTTTAAAATTAATTTTATTTCCATTTTCAGGTGTTGAACAGTTTTATTCATTTCCTTCATCTGTTTGAATGTATTTTCCTGTATTTATTTAAGGGGTTCATTTATTTCCCTTTAAAGGGCTCTATCATCTTCCCAAGAATGGATTCAATGTCATTTTCTTGTGATTCAGCTGTGATGGAATATTCAGGGTTTGCTGTAGGTTCTGATGGTGCCGCACTGCCTTGGCTGTTGTTGATTGTGTTCTTACATTGCCCCCACCCCACCCCAGTGATGTGACTTTGGGGATTATTATAGGTTTAGGAACTGATTTCTGAATTTATCTGTTTTAGCTGGGTATATTTTGGATGCTTTTCCCCCTTGGTTTCTGTTTCCTCTCAGTCTTCTGGCCTGAGTGGCCTGGAGTTCTGGTGGTCAGCAAGTCTTTAGGTTTACAAAGTGTCTGTGCTGGGATTTTGTGGCCGATGTTACCACTGGGGTTTTGCATGCCAACATTGCCTCTGGGGTCCCTAATATCCACATGGCCTGAAGTCCCTGGTACAAGCACGACTTCAGGGAAGGAATCAGAGTTGTGGGCTAGAAAATCGAACCCAGGGGATGAGGTACAGTTTAGAGCTGTTGGATGTGCTTTACAGAGAGTTGGCAGGCATAGGGCTTGGGGCAGGTTCTTATGTGGTGTCTCTGGTGCCAGTCTGGCCTCTGGGAAAGCAGGCAGAGTTCTATTGATCTTCTTTTTATATGTATAACCTGTCTATTATAAGAGCAAGATATTGATGTAAGTCATGATTATTAAATTGAATTTAATCTGTACCTTACATGAAGTAGTATTTGTTTTATAAAATTCTGTGTGATAATGTTTAGTTCATACAGGTTAGAATTGTTATATCTCCTAGATGCATTACTTCTTTAATAACTATGAAGAGATTCATATGGCTAATCTTGGTTTGAAATCCATTTTCTCAAATATGACTATTGGTATATCTGCTTGATTCCTAGTCCCATTTACTTAGAATGTATGTATGTATGTATGTATGTATGTATGTATGTATGTATGTATATGTGATTTATTTATTTTATGTATATGAGTACACTGTAGCTGTATTAAGACATAACAGAAGAGAGTATTGGATCCCAGCACAGATGGTTGTGAGCCACCATGTGGTTTCTGGGAATTGAACTCAGAACCTCTGGAAGAGCAGTCAGTGCTCTTAACTGCTCTTAACATCTCTTCAACCTTAGAATATATCTTTATGTCAATTATTTTATGCTATATTTGACTTTGTCAATGAAATATGTTTTATAGGCAATAAAATAAATGGTACTCACTTTTTCATATAGTCTAGTAGTCTGCATCTGGATTGGAAGATTTACATAATTAGCATTCAGAGTTATTACTCAAAAGTGTGCAGAGATTCCTGTCATTTGTGTTTGTTTTTTATGTTTGCTACTTTACTAGTCTAGTCCTCACTTGCTTTTCTATTATTCTAGTAAATTTTATGTTCAATGATGTCATGGGTGTGTTTRTCTTTTCTTTAGTGTATAAGAGTCTTTCAAATATTTTCTGTAGTACAGGCTTGGTGGTTGTGAATTCCTTTACTCTGTTTATCATAATAGGTATTTACTTCTACTTCAATTATGAACTATAGCTTTGCTTGATTTGCCTTAGTAGTTACTGCCTTTCAAGTTTGAGTTCTATAATTACATGCCCTCTTGGCTTATAGAGCTTCTGTTGAGAAATATTCTATTAGTATGATCTTTGTATATTGCTTGGTACATCCCTCACAGCTCTCAATATTTTTATTCTACCTTCTATCCATTTAGTGTTTATCTATAACACAGGATGGGAGGTTGTTTTCTTATTTTTTTGATGTTTTATATGCATCCTGTAACCAGATGGCCATCTCTTTCAATAATCCATGCACTCAGTAGGCTCAGGCCTCAGGCTGATCTCTGCCCTATGGGCAATCGTGTTTCAAAGAGGGAAAGAGAGAGAGAGAGAGAGAGAGAGAGAGAGAGAGAGAGAGAGAGAGAGAGAGACAGAGACAGAGACAGAGACAGAGACAGAGAGGGACAGAGACAGACAGAACAGGACAATGCTTCACACAATTAGATGTTAAGTAAAGGAACTATGAAAATAAAGGAAATAGAATAGAATAGGGTCAGAGTCTCTCTTGATGCTGCCATGCCACGCAGTTTGGTAGACATGTGGAATCTGTTTCTTTGTTTTTCTTCTCTGGTTATATATGATGCTATCTTTATTGAGAGCAGATCCTATGTGGGAGTTCACTTCATATGTTATTTGTGGTTTTGTGTCTGGCAGTGGTGGTTACTACTCTGGACACTCATTCTGTTACTAGGTATTAGATAGGGCTGGCTGTTGAAAACTTGTCCATTGGCACAACTGAGACCCTGGCACCTTTTAGCACTTGCCATTCCTGGTTATTCCTCTTTTGGGAAACTGATGAGTTTCACTCCTGTCTGTTTCAGACCAGATTTCCATTGTATGAAACACCTCATGGTTCTGGATCAGTATTCTTTCCCCTCAGCCAGAGGGATTCTCTAAGCCAGTTCTCAGACTATGTCCCCTGACCCTTGTCCTAGGTTCCTAGTGTGGGTTATGCCATGCAGGAAATTTGTCTCTGGTCCCACTTAGCTGCTGACTTGGCAGAGATGCTGCTTCCCCCCTACCCCCCACCCCGGCAAGACAGGGTTTCTCTGTGTAGCCCTGGCTGTCCTGGAACTCATTCTGTAGACCAGGCTGGCCTTGAACTCAGAAATTCACCTGCCTCTGCCTTCTGAAGCTGTACTTTTTTACACTTAAAGCTGAGTGCTCCTTACTTGGGACTGGACACCCCAGATGACTCTCTGTTGCATTTTCTAAAGTTTTCTTTCCTTCTTTCTTTGCTACTGAAACTTCAGTACTTTTCTACAGTCACCCACTTCATAGTATTGCTTCTCTCCAATTACCCTCTAGTTTATTACTTGGTGATTCCAGCCATCTCCCTGCCTGACGTTTCTTTTAAGCAACATGTAATTGGATCTTATAATTAAAAAAAAAGTTTAGTAACTCCATGTCCCTTAATTTGAGAACTCTATCCATTGTCATTCATATTGATTGTTCATAAATAACTCCTCACCACATCCATTTTGTAACTCATATGATGATTAGTCTCAACTGTCAACTAGACTGGATTGAGAAATGTATAGGAGATTAGGAGCCCGCACAGCTCTGAGTGTTTATCTTAGGATCTTTCCAAAGAAGGTACAACTTCTTAAACTGAGGTTACCTATCTGAATGTGGGTGTGTGTATGTGAACAATTTGGCAACAGGAAAGGGTTTCTGAATGTGCACTGACTTGTGGTGTTTTGGGTAGCACTCACCTATCCTGTAGCACACAAGTTCACTGTAGCCTTGGTTCCAAACACAACACCACACTTTCTACTACAAATTCCATCAAACCATGCCAACACCAGCAATTCTGTTTTAAACACTTTGGCTCAGATTCAGGACTATTATATGTTTTGAACTGCAGTGTTAGTACATCTAAAGTTTTCTGCTCTTGTATAATATTTTATTTACAGAAAGCAAAAGCTTTGGGTGTTCCTCTCTGCCATTCTTCAGCACAGATTAAATGGATTTTTTTGTATTGTATTAGAACGTTTGACTTCAAAAAATGCTGTTTGAGTGACTGACTTGAACTTCATATAATGTCATGGGATTAAGTTTGGTTTAGGATTAAGACAGAATGCTGACTGAAACTTTATTCCCTCAACTGTTGTAAAATGTCAAGTATTCTTTTCTGGCTAGTGAGGCATATGCAGAGAAGTCTGTCTTGTTTCAATGTTCCTTATTTCTTGAGCATCTTTTTCATTATCTATGAACTTTCTGGGCTTGAGTGTAGTATGACTTGACTGAAAAATATGATTTTTTTTATTTATCCATATTTATTTATCATATTTATCCATCCTTGGCAATACTAAGATTTGAATTCTAAATCCCCAGATATTTGGTCTTTTTATATTGTCTCAAAGCTTTCTTTGCATGAACTTTCTTTGTTCCTCATCATTATTTTTTCCTTGGTATATTTATATTTATTTTTATAGTTTTTATTTTCTAACATTATAATTATGTAATTTCTCCCCTCCTTTCCTCCATGCAATCCCTTCTATGCACTCATCTTGTACTTGTTCATATGTATGTATTTTTAAATGTATAAATACAACCTGTTCAGTCTAAATAATGTTATTTGTATGTATGTTTTCAGGACTGGCCACTTGGTACTGAATAACCAAGTATGTTCTTCACCTGGAGAAGGATATTTTTCTAGTTTAAGCATTCCTTGATTGCTTCTTGCTTTTGGGATAGCCTCTGCTCCAATTGTTGGGGGACCCACATGGAGATTGAGCTAGATATCTGCTACATATGTGCTGGGAACCTTGGACCAGACCTTGTATGTATGCTTTTTGGTTGGTGGCTCAGTCTCTGAGATCTCCCAGTGCTCCATATTAGTTGACTGTGTTGGTCTTCCTGTAGAGTTACTATTCCCTTCAAGGCATTTATTCCTTCCTCCAACTCTTCCATAAGCGTATGAAACCTCTGTTCAATGTTTGGCTGTGGTTATCTGCATCTGTTTTAGTCAGCTGCTGGGTAGAGCCTCTCAGAGGACAGTTATGCTAGGTTCCTTTCTGCAAGCATAAGAGAGTATCATAGTGTCATAGAGTGGTGTTTGCCCATGGGATGGGTCTCAAGTTGGGTTGGTTATCGGTTGGCCATTGCTTCAGTCTCTGCTCCATCTTTGTCCCTGCATTTCTTTTAGACAGGACAAATTTTGGGTTGAAAGTTACATGGTTGGGTTGGTGTCCTTATCCCTCTATGGGGGTACTGCCTGACTATAGGAGGTGGCCTCTTCAGATTCCATGTATGAACTGTTAGGCATTTTGACTAGGCTCACCCACATTGACACCTGGGAGCCTCTACCATCCCAGGTCTCTGGGATTTCCGGGAGATTATTCCCACACGCACCCCTAACCCTGGCAGCTGCAGATTTCCATTCATTCACCCAGCTCTGTGGCCCTCTTTCCTGTCTCTCCTCACACCTGATACCTATTTTCCCTCTCTTTCCCCTCTCCCACCCAGTTCCCTCCCTCCCTCTGCCTCCTATGACTATTTTATTTCCCTGTCTGAGTGGGATTTGAGCATCCTTACTTGGCCTTTCCTTCTCCTTTAACATTTTTGGTCTGTGAGCTATATCATAGGGGTTTTGAAAATTTTGGCTAATATCCACATATCAGTGAGTATGTATCATGTATGTCCTTTTGGGTCTAGGTTACCTCACTTAGGATGATCTTGTCCCAGTCTGTAGTCTGCCATTCTGTCCTAACAACAGTGTCCTTTGTCTTACAGAAAGTTTTTAGTTTCATGAGGTACCATTTATCAATTGTTGATCTTAGAGCCTCAGCCATTGATGTTCTGTTCAGAAAACTGCCTCCTGTATCATAGCAACGTGTTCAAGACTAGTTCCCACTTTTGTTTATATTAGATTTAGTGTACCTAGTTTTATGTTGAGGTCCTTGATCCACTAGGACTTGAGTTTTGTGCAGGGTGATGAATATAGATCTATTTGCATTCTTCTACATGCTGACGACCAATTAGACTAGCATCATTTGTTGAAGATGCTTTCATTTTTCCATTGTATGGTTTTGGCTTCTTTGTCAAAAATCAAGTGTCATAGGTGTGTGGGTTTATTTCTTGGACTTCAGTTTGATTCCATTGATCAAACTGTTTGTTTCTGTACCAATGCCATGCAGTTTTTTAATCACTATTTCTCTGTAGTATAGCTTGAGGTCAGGGATGGTGATTCCTCCAGAAGTTCTTTTATTGTTCAGGATTGTTTTTGCTATCCTGGGACTTTTGTTTTTTGCTATATGAAGTTGAGAATTGCTCTTTCCATGTCTGTGAATATTGTGTTGGAATTTTGATGGGGAATGCATTGAGTCTGCAGACTGCTTTTGGTGAGATGGTCATTTTCACTATGTTAATATTACCTATCCACTAGCATGGGAGATCTTCCCATCATTTGTTATCTTCATCAATTTCTTTCTTCATGGACTTGAAGTTCTTGTCATATAGATCTTTCACTTGCTTGGTTAAAGTTACCCCAAGATATTTTGTATTATTTGTGCCTATTGTGAAGGGTGTTGTTTTGTTGTTTTCCTAATTTCATTCTCTGCTTATCATTTGTATACTAAGAATCTGGCTACCCCTTGAGTAAACAATGCATAGCTGGGAATTGATGCAAAAAGCAAGAGAAATTTTTTTGTTCCAACTTGTTGGGGTCATCCTACACATGAAGGAGAGAGGTGGTGACCCTGTGCAGCCTGTTTGGTCACTTTTTATACAGTTTTTAGAGCAGCAGCCATTAGGCACAATGTGATTGGCAGAAGGACAGTGTGACTTTTTAAATTGATTGGTCTTTAGGGAATGAGGTGGCAAGGACTTTACTTGTTTGTTTGTGGCCAAAGGTCAGTCCTTCCTGCAGAATTTGTGTATGTGCTCTGGGCCTCCCCAACCCACAGGTGGCCCATGGTTGGTCCCTCCCCCCAACCCGCCCCAGTTGTCTGAGGAATGTTAATTAGCCTCTACCTTCCGGAAGGGAGGGGTGTCTAAGTGTTCCATGACCTTCCTTTTCCAGGAGGGGAGGGGTCTGGTGGAATTTTCCAAAGTTCCTGAGCTGACCTCTTCATTATAAAGGAAGGCTACTGATTTGTTTGAGTTAATTTTATATCCAGTCACTCTGCTAAAGTTGTTTATCAGTTGAAAGAGTTCTCTGGTAAAATTTTGGGGGTTGCTTATATATACTATCATATCATAGTGATACCTTGAATTCTTCCTTTCTAATATGTATTCTCTTGATATCCTTTTGTTGTCTAATTTCTCTAGTTAGAACTTCAAGTACTATATTGAATAGACATGGAGAGAATGGGCAGCCTTGTCTTGAATCTAGCAATCCTAGAGGGATTGCTTCTAGTTCATTCCATTTAATTTGATGCTGGCTGTTGGTTTGCTATATATTACTTTTACTATGTTTAGGCATGGGCCTTGAATCCCTTATCTCTTCAAGACTTTTAACTTAAAGGAGTATTGTATTTTGTCAAAGGCTGTTTTAGCATCTAATGCAATGTTCATATGATTTTTTCAGTTTGTTTATATAGTGGATTATGTTGATGGATTTTCATACATTGAACAATCCCTGCACCCCTGGAATGAATCCTACTTGACCACAATTTTGATATGTTCTTGGATTCATTTTTGAGAGAATTATATTGAGTTTTTTGCATTGGTGTTTTTAAGTGAAATAAGTCTGAAGTTCTCTTTCTATGTTTAGGTATCAAAGTGGCTGTGGCTTCATAGAATGAATTTGGCAGGCTTCCTTTCATTTCTATTGTGTGGAATAGTTTGAGAAGTATTGGTATTAGCTCTTCTTTGAAAGTCTCTTATAGTTCTGCACTAAAACTACCTGGCCTTGGGATTCTTTTTTTGGGTGGGATGTTTTTAATGACTGATACTATTTCCTTAGGGGTTATAGGGATGGTTTAAATAGTTTACCTGATCTTTATCTGGTAAGCGGTACTCATCAAGAAAATTATCCATTTTGTTTAGATTTTCCAATTTTGTTGAGTATAGGCTTTTGAAGTAAGACATAATGATTTTGACTCTTTCCTCAGTTTCTGTTATGTCTCCTGTTTCATCACTGATTGTTAAGTTGTATACTGTTTCTGTGCCTTTTAGCTTGGCTATGGATTTCTACATCATTTTGTTTTTCTCAAAGAAGGAGCTCTTGGTTTTCTTGATTTTTTTTGCATTATTGTTTGTTTCTAATTGATTTATTTCAGCCCTGAGTTTTACTACTTTCTGCCATCTACTCCTCTTGGGTGAGTTTGCTTCTTTTTGTTCTAGACCTGTCAGGTGTGCTGATAATTTGTTATTATGAGATCCCTCCAATTTCTCCATGAAGGCACTTTATGCTATGAACTACTTAACTTCTTAGCGCGCTACTTTCACTGTGTCTCATAAGGTTGGGTATATTGTGCCTTCATTTTCTTTTTTTTTAAATTATTATTTTTTATTGGATATATTCTTTATTTACATTTCATTTCCCCCCCAAATGTCCCATATGTCTTTTTCCCTCCCCCTGTTCCCCCACCCACCCCTTCCCAATTCCCTGTTCTGGTATTCCCCTGCACTGTTGAATTGGGCATTTCCAGAACCTGGGTCCACT
>BDUI01008601.1:5268-18790 GCA_002335545.1 Apodemus speciosus
GCCAACGGGCTCTGTGCCATCTTGAAGCCACTAAAAAAAGGACATCAGAGAAGGGAACACAGCATTGGTTCTCAGGAAATATACTTTAAGGAGACTGAAAGTTGACAAATTATTCTTTCTACATTTTATTCAAGTTTTAAAGGTATCAGTTGATTTCTTTGTCAAAGCTGTTGCAGGAGATGTCAAGAATGTCTAAGTATTAACCTTTAAGAAGATATCAAAAACTTTATATACTAAGTAAGCTTGAAAAAGCCACATGTAAATCTACTATTTTATAATTCACACACACACACACACACACACACACACACACACACATTTTATATCTGTCATAATGCCCCTCCCAGAAGCCATAGGTTGCCAAATAAAAGGCCCACTGCCAGATGTGGGCTATCTCAACACCTTGAAGTGTTGGTTGCAGGGAACCCCTGAATCAGTGCAACCTATTGTCACAGTCTTTAGCTGACCAGCAGAACTTCATGATAAGTCTCTATTGCTGAAGCCACCACAGACTATTGCTGACCACAGACTTTGGTCACAGGACTTGGAGAAATCAGTCAGATACTAGCCTAGAAACATTCTCCATTCTTGCTAGCTTTCCAAGTCCCAGAAGGTATGTGTGAGGTACTTGGGGAGTGACGTCATCAACAGTGTTATGCAGCTGTGGACCATGCAAAATACAATAAGGCCCAGCCTGACAAGGCATCCCCATGGAAATAATAATGGCATGGATACTATGGGGGTGACCAACCTCTTTCTGATTAGACTCAAGGCACATTAGACAGAAGGAAACACATATCTCCGGTACTATAAATCTGGCCAAGAGTCCATGGCTGGTGCATCACAGGCCCCAGGGGGTGAACTTGCTATTACTTTGGTAAACAAGCATAACATAAAACCACCTTCTAAGCACACACCTGTGTACCCATAAGTAATTACAGCTTTCTGTGTTTATCAGAGAGACATCATTGTGTAGTAGGCACAGTTAAAACAGACTCATAACTGGTCAAAGTGCAGAGGACAAGTCACAGTAAAATGCTCAGCCATAAATGGAACATCTACGTCATGTCGCCTCTTCTTAAAGCTCAGTGAGCTTTGCAGAAGATGGGGAAGAAAGATGGTCAGAGCCAGAGATCAAGGAATATTTCTAGACATGACAGCCATYGCTCTCATGATGTCACAAGACTCCACTCTTACAGAAGACCTGCCAGTCAATAGTACAGTGTGGGTGGGGGAGGGGACTGTGAGGTTCACCCTTAGCTGAGGGGTTATTGACAGTTGATGGGGACAGAGACTTTTTGGGGGGTATGGTCATTAGTAATTTTCCATGTTCCAATGGAATAGGTCACATACATGAATATATGGGCTGTAGAAATTAACTTCATTAGATTACTTTAAAATCAACRGATCAGGACTTGAGGTTGGTAGAGGAGATATGGGACCTGGGAGGAGTTGAAATGGTGCAGCATGTGTGTACAGAATCATTTTGAATGCATATATGAAATTCTTAAAGAATAAATGACAATTACTATTGTTTTTCTTTCCAAGAACCAACCCCTCTGGTCATTTGGACTCTTTATACGACAAAACACATTGTGTTTCTATCTGTGCTTTACTATTTTCAGTGACACACTTTATCGTGTGTTTGTAGGTCACTGAGATGTTAGCTAGACATGGTACCTGCATAATACAGTCATCCAGATAGGCATAATATTATGATGGAGCTCCTGAATTCAATCATTTAAAACTGCACACATGTTTGTACAAACTCTTATTACTGTATTTAAGTGAGATTTTCTCATTGATTGTTTTATAGAAAGCACAAAAGGAGTTTTAAAATTAGTTTGACCCTCTTTAGAGTTCTTTAAACAATTACAGATTTAATYTTCTTTCCATCACACAGATAAAACTGTTTTATAGAAGATACCCTGCATTCTTTTCCAGGCTTGGTAGCTTCGGTTGACACCTCTTGTACATTTTATTTACAATATAAATATTAGAGAAATTTAGAGAAACCATGTGCTATGTAAGGTACGTCTAACTGATACAGAGGCTAAGAAAACCCAGAGAAGAGGAGCTGGCCTTGGGAAACAAGGAGCAAACAAAACCACTCCGGTGCCCTGTGTAAGGAATCCTCCGTTGGGCTAGTCATTATTGGCCACTGTAAATTATCTTGGCTTCCATCTCCACTTCACTGGTTTCTGCAGCTTCAGTTTTTCTTCTGTTTCCTATGATCCCTGCTCCCCTYTCCCCTCACTACTCCCTGMTGTCCCCTGCCTGAGAAGAGTAGACATCCTCCAGGCTGAGATATTCCCTGCAGATGACCTTTCTTGAGCTCTCCTGGTTACTGTGACTTCAGAGTGCACTCTTTCTCTGAAWAATTCCTTTCATATTATAGAAACAGAGTGCTTCAAAGACCCTGTGAGACTCTGCTTTCTAATATGAAGGAGAGAGAGTTTGATTTCTATTTCCAGCCTCATTTTATGTTGCCTGTATTTAACAAGCACAAAACTGAGCCACAATAAGTCAATTTCCTGTTATTCAAAACAACTCAAGATGTTCCAAAACTCAACCTCAAGTAAATTCCTAAAGGGATATCACATCAAAATGAGGTAACTGAACTTGTAGTCTCTAATAAAACCAAGGAAAACCAGAAGTTCAAAACCAAACACATAAAAATCAGTTCCTTCCAGGAGTGCCTTAGCTGGCTGATTTACAAGAGCACTGAACATCAATGAATCTGTTGYTGCATCCTGACATCCTTTTGCTGTGGTTCTGTGATTTTCTCTCCTCCTGGTCACAACTCTTGCAAAGAAGAGGCCTATGTCTTTGCTCAGTCCTGTGTTTTTTACAGAAGTCTAGAGGCTTGGACTGTGAGTTCCTATGTGTTCTCTGCATATATACATATACACATACACATACACACACACACACACATACACATACACATACATATACATTTAAATATATGGGGCTGCTGCTTCTGCCTGTGTACCACAGTGGGTGATACGTTTAAGCTCCAGCCATGGGGGCCATGTGTCAGGATTACGTAGAAACGTATGATGTGCTTGGATATATCATTGGAATCCCAGTGGCTGTGTACTTATCAGTACTTGCCTTAGGGACCAGCATTGTACTCTACTCTCTGATCCAAGACCCAAGTGAGTCTCCTGTGTGAAGAMAACCCAAACATTACCTGACATTTAGGAACCCGTGTGGGCTCAGAAGCAGAGGTCCTCTCTGGACTCAGAGATGAACATCTGTGCCCTGCTGTTTTATTTGCTCTCTGTCTTTGCTACCATAGAGCCAGCCTCGGATGGTTGGATGGCCCACAAATACACTTCAAATGCAGAGAGACTGTGGGTGCTCTAGTTGATTGTCTTCAGAGCCAAACACATTTTCCCAGCTTTCATCTTTTAAGCCAGAGATCAAGAATTGACTGTAGATGGAGCAAAGATGAAGACGCATGTACTTGTTCTTAAAGCATCTAAAATACTTGAAATTATTCGCAAATATTTGTATTTGGGATACAGTTTTGCGTGTGTTGGATCATTTCAGGATGCATCAGACTTCCACAAGACACATTTCAGGATGGTCACTGGTTGTCCACCTGGCCACTGTGAGAAGGCCTAAAACACTTTAGTTCCCAATCTCCATGTTTTCCTCTTCCTCTACTTGTCAGTGATGAGGGGTTACATCATTCCTCTCAGTGACCCACTAAAGCATCTGACCTACTAACGTAGTCAGGTCTCTGCCCCTTTGCTGGACAACACAGGAACGGAGATGCAGGGTCGCCCCTACTCCAGGAGGGAGAGTATTGCCCGGGACCACTATTCTCTGTTACACAACTTCCTGAACTCCCGTTCTGTGTACAATTCAGACTCCCAAGGCTCCTTTTAAATCTCCTTGCAGTCTTCTGTAGCAGGATTTTCCCTGTCCAATTACATTAGTGCAGAGGAGGTCTGTGATTGGACAGGGAAAAGAAGGCGGAGCTAAGAGTGGGGGAGAAGGAGAAAGGAGAATGGAGGCCTACATGAACCAGTATGGCTGGAATCAGCCTCAGGTCGTTATGTTACCATAAGGTTAGAATAATTGAGATAAAGCTTTTATCGTTATCAACTGGTTCTGAAATTATTGTATTGGCATCCTGTAAATTGTGATTTTATTGATACATAAATCTGATTGGTTAACCATAACTATAAGATTTTTTTTTCTTTTTTGGTTTTTTGAGACAGAGAATTATAAGCTTTAAGAATCTTGATTTTAGCATGGCAGTGGTGGCACATGCCTTTAATCCCAGCCCTTGGGTGGATTTCTGAGTTCAAGTCCAGCCTGGTCATCAGAGTGAGTTCCAGGACAGCCAGGGCTACAGAGAGAAACCTTGTCTTGAAGAACAAACAAAAACAAAAACAAAAAATAAAAAACAAAAATAACCCCAAACAAACAAACAAAAAGAATCTAGATTTTACGGGGTTACTGGGTATTGGAATATGCAACCTCGAGGTTGGTAGTTCCATTTGGTTACTGGAATGTAGCTGACGCTAGCTGGAGAGAATTACTGGTGTAAACGCACCAGGGCAGACAGTCCGCTGGGGAGTTGGCAGCTTCCATTATTTAACATTTCCTGYAGCAGTCTTCACCAGGTACCTCCCTTYACAGACATCTGGTCTAATACTCTATCTTGGCTTCTTCCTCCATTCACCCTCTCCTGGGGCTCTAGATTCCCCCTTCCTGCTCAGCCTTTCCAGACTGTGTCTACACAGTCACCATTCACCTCCAAAAACTGTGTCTACACAGCAAATATCCTCCTTTCTGKAGACTCACCTTACAGTGACCACTGACCAATGTCCCCAGCAGCTGCTCTTTGAAAAACCTCAAGGCTCAAATTTCTCATACAGCAAGGGCAGAACTTGTCTCCCCAGAATGACCATAATTATAATTGCACAAATTTCAGGGCTTCTCCATACCATCCTCTACCTCCGGCTCCATGCTCTAAAGACACCCCAGACATTTAACAACAAGGGGGTTCTGAAATCTGTGAACYCTGCRGTCATTAATTATTGCTGCACAGGAGAAWTCAACAGAAGCCTCCAAATAAGCGAGTCTAGACACCGTGGACCTTTGGATACAGCCTTAGTTAGCATTTTCATTGCCATGACGAAACACCATGACAACAGCAACAGGAAACAAAGAGTTTAGTTCACTCACCCTTCTACGTCAATGTCCATCAAAGGAAGTCGGGCAGGAACACAAAGTGGGAACCTGGAGGCAGGAACTAAGGCAGAGGTCATGGAGGAATACTGTTTACTGGCTTGCTCCCCGTGGCTTGCNTGGCCCAAACTACATGCGCGGTCTGTAGGGAAATTAGAATTGCAAGATTAGATTTTCTTTTCTCCAAGTTCCCCAGATGCTCTGGCCTGAAGCCCAGGATAGAAGGAAGTGCAGGCGCCAACAGTATGAATTGTAGGGATCATGGTGTCACCTAAGGAAGCTCACCATAGATCCTGAACTCCATTTCCTGGATGTTGGCATTGACCATGATGCTGATGGAGGGCAAGTCCAGCTCCTCTTTGCAGAACCTTAGGAGCTTGACCATGTACTCACCACTATCCTGCAGGAAGTGTTCTCCTTTTGAAAAGTTCATCTGGAAAAAAAAAGAAAGGAAAAGAAAAGAAAAGAAAAGAAAAGAAAAGAAAAGAAAAGAAAAGAAAAGAAGAGAAAAGAAAAAAGAAAAGTTCATCTGCTCCAAACCTGTGAGGGGAAAAAGATTCATTTTTGCACTTTCCAAATGCCTTTTATTATTTTGTTTTATTTCACTTGTGCATGCTTTTGTGCATGTGTGGTATGTGTATATGTGATGGCGTGTATTTGTGTGTGTGTATTGGATTGTGTACATGTGGTATGTGTGGTGTGTATGTGTGTATGTGTGTCTGATGTGTGTACTGTGTAGTGTATATGTGTATGTGTAGTATGTGTGGCATGTATGTATCTGATGTTTGTACTGTGTATGTGTATAGTTTGCATGTGCATGTCTGTTATGCATAGTGTGTATGTACATATGTGTAGTGTGTATGTGTGATATATGGCATTATGGTTTGTGTCTGAAAGTATGTGTGTGTGTGTGTGTGTGTGTACATAGGATACTGTACAAGTCAAGTATTTCTGAACTATATCTCCATTCTCAGCCATTTTATTATAATGACAAAATAATATTTCCTTAATTAAAGTAATAAAATAGGAATACCTCGSTACCCTATCTTCTCCTAGTTCTATTTCCCTATATCAAAATAACTATATTCAATTCAGAATTCTGTCAATAAACAATTCATTGGACTATCTTATTCTCGTTCTGTGTTTTGTTTTCTTTTYCTATTGAAAGCAGATACACTTGAATGTTGGGAACAGGCCCCACGGTGCCTCAACAGACTCAGAAATCAAGGGCGCTGTGAAGTACCTGGAGACGTTCAATGCAAAAAGCCACTTCCAGAGATATCTGGAAGAAGATGTGAAAGTGATCTCGAGCTTGCCAAGACCTTGATGTCAAGGCCCACAGCCGGGATTTGTCCAATATAAYGCTCACATTATGTAGACAGGGGAATTTAAGAGCTACATTTTAAGGAAACATTTGAGTTAGGAAAGCAGAKACTAGAATAATCATAAATTCCTGATGCTAAAAGGCCAGATCTTGATGTAAGTCCCTGTGAGATGACAGGCTGACTGGCTTTAGTGTGGAGAGTGAGCTAGTACAATGGGGCTGAGTAGGAGAGATTCCACAGAGCAGTGCTGTACGCTGCATGATTTCATTACCACAGCACARGATCAAGAGAGACAAATGTGAGCATCAGAAAACCAGCTTGAAGTCTCCCCATGGGGACATGTAAGGCCACAGTRTACCTGGACTGTGGGTCATGAGTTCTCTCTGTCTGCAGTGTGTAATATGAATATTTAACTCATTGAAGTGGACAGTAGAATAGAGGTTATCAAAAGTTGAGGGTGGGTATTCAGATGACGGTCTTTGAGGAATAAGTATGACATATGGACTGTGATGACTGGTTCAACTTGTTGACACAATGTAGAGCCACCTGGAAAGGCTCAAGGAGGAACCATATAGGTTGGCCCAGGGACATGTCCGTCAGGAGTTTTCTTAATTGAGTTCATTGGGGTGAGGTAATTCACCCAGACTGTGGGTAGTACTATTTCATGAGCTTGACCCTGAAATGAAATGAAAAGGAGACATAGAGAAAGCTCAATGCTGACATACATACTTTAATTCATTACTCTGTTCTCCACTGTGGATGTAGTGTGACTTGCTACTTTAAGTTGCTGGCTGCTTCACTGCAATAATGARCAYTAATCTGGAAATTTGAGCCAAAAAATTTTGTACTTCACTGAAGTCATWTTTTTYCTGGGGTATGTACAACCAGACAAAGCTAAGATAGAAATTAAGTACCAGGAGGTAAAGCCATTGCTTTAATTAACCTGACCATGTGGCTTTAAGGCCACATTTGTGGAAGGAATGTGGAAGGGTTTGGAGCTTTGGACTCAGAAACTAGAGGTGGTAAATACTAGAGGCAGAGCTTAATGATTGGTTGGTGTGTGAGCTTTGAAGATGAGAATGTTGGGAGGAGTGCAGACAGCATGGCTGGCTAATGAGATTTCTGAGGGGAATGAGGATTCTATCAGGAACCGGGCTTAGGGTCTGGTCCTTTGATGTTTTGTCTATTCTGCTTCTGTTCCGTGCACCTGAGTGAATTCCTCTGAGAGATGCTGAGTTAGCTTGGTTGACAGAGAACAGTCAGGATGGGAAAGTACCAAGGCTGACACTGAGGGGAAAGAGCAGGGCCTTTGATTACTAATGGATGTAGGAGGCCCCAACCCACTTATGAGGTATCACCCCTGGGCAGCTATAAGAAAGGCTAACTGGAAACACGCCATATTTCAAGCTCTGACTCAGCTCTTGTCTTCAGGTTCCTTCCCTGCATGAGTTCATGATAGGTACTTTAGAGACTGAATGAACTCCCTAGACTCTAGTTGTACATTTTCTTAGAAAGCATTGTGAAATCCTGAATACCTTTTACCAAAAAAATGGTCTGTCTTGACAAAAGTGGAAATATTTGGGCCAAATGATGGTAGTCAGAGACGCCATGTTCAGGAGTTGGGTAGTGGTGCTGAGGTACTGTGCTCAGGTTGGGTGCTGCTGCTGAGGTACTGTGCTCAGGGGTTGGGTGCTGCTCCTGAGGTACTGTGCTCAGGGGCTGAGTGATGCAGAGGTACTGTGCTCAGGGACTAGTTACTGCACTGCGAACTTCTACTTTCCTCAGTAAACACATCCTGTTATCTTTGTGAAGAGGGAAAACACTCATTTTCCTGAAGCAACAGAACACTGCCTGCCCTGAGCCATTGTTGCAGATGGAAACAGAAACCTCTGCKTTCTGCACACTGGGAAACTGAAAGCAGACGTGATGGGTTTTATAAAGACAGTGCAATTAGGAAACACCTCCTGCCAGCTCACAGACTTCGGTTTTAGGCACAGTTCTATGAGGGACTGCAACACACAGTTGGTACAGGAAAATATTTTAATGATTAAATCCTGGCTTAGTGCTTACGATGGGACTTTGAGGTTTTAGCTGGCTTTTTCATTCCTAATTACTCTTCTATTTTAGGTATGTGCTCTACCACATACCCAGCCTTTGCTCTGTCTGACCTTGCAGTATGTCCGGGAAACACAGATAGCTGTGCATAGCTTCACAAGGCTTAATAATATCAATGGAATCACGGTGCAGGTTAAGCACTGAGGGCAGAGTTAGCCATGGTAGAGTGAGGAATGTCCACTCTGCTTCGGAGCCTGGCCCTGTGCTGCAGTTTGCTGGCTGATTCACCACACAGTTTAGGACACTTACCTCACTTAGGGAGCAAGATCTCAGTCGGGGTTTAAACACTGGCTGCACTACTGCATAACTGACTATCATAATAGCATTATCTCTATTCTTGGTAAGAGTTCTCTGTGCAGGTTGGTTTCTTGCAGTCATTCATGATCCATTCATTCATTCATTCATTCATTCATTCATTTAATTGATTAATTAATGAATTCAGGTACTAAGACAAGCTTTCAGTTTCTCATCTTCCTTTTCTTGGTTATACATTGATTGAGATTCCGGTATGAAATTGTCATATGAAGATTTCAACAAATGTGAGTAAAATATAAATGTGATAGTTATCCTCATTGTCAAAATGACTAGATTTAGTGTCATGATGGAAACATGTCTATGTTTGCATATTCAGATGTTTCCAGGGAGTTTAACTGAGGAGGGAAGACCTTCTCTGAAGGTGAGTGGCACCTGTAGACTGCAAGCCCAGCCTGAATAACACTGGGAAGGGGAGATGAGCACCAGAGTCCTCTCTGCTTCCTGACTGTGGACACAATGTGACCAGCCCCTTATGCTCCTGCCTCCAAGTCTTCCCTACCATCTCTCATGATCCCCTGAGGCAACAGGAATTCTTTTCCCCTTCAGTTGGCTCAGGTCAGGGACTTGACCACAACAGTCTGGTAAAGTAACTAATACAAGTGAGGAAATGACAGTCCTGCTGTCCAGCACTCACAGGTCAGCCACTCTGTGTTCCTAGTGTTCCCAAGGAAGGCTTGGAGATCCTAACTCCTTTTTCCACCCAGAAAAGAGTAGAGATTGGGGAGCTGCAGACTCAAAAGTAAAACAAAACTTGTGGTGTGTGTGTGTGTGTGTGTGTGTGTGTGTGTGTGTGTTAGATTATGGTATGTGGTTATGTGGGTACATGTGTGTGTCTGTAAATGTGCATATTTGTATGTTAGATCATGTGTGTGCATTTGTGTGTGTTTGTGTTGTGTGTGTAAGAGCAAGTATTGAGAAGAGGAGGAAAATCCTGCTTTATCATAAGACAGGGAGTACAAGGGAATTAGACCCTTCCTGTGGGGGTTTTAAATCATAGTTTGTGGTTATCTTATACATGGCCTATGTGATTCTTTGTCTTACAGAGGAAAAGTAAATAGTGGATAAAGTTTACTGTACCAAAGATCATCAGCCTCTGAAAATCTGTATGGAGACCAAAAGTTCTCAAGAGGAGCAAAGTGAATGCTAAGTTACTTTTTGGATGAAAATGATCACTGGTGTGCTTTCTTTTTTTCTCTGGTATCTTCTAGAACAATGTGTTCAGTTCTGCTTACACATGCAGAACTATTATAGAAATGTTTTGCATGTCTTTTTTAATTCCCACGTGTGTGCATGTGTGTGTGTGTGTGTGTGTGTGTGTGTGTGTGTGTCCCTGTCTGTGTGTGAGTATGTATTATGTATACAAGTCTGGGGTATAGAGGTCAGAGGACATGTCTCCTGTCTCTTCACTTTGCACACTCTGATAGCTGCCCTTGAACTTCTGGAGGCTATCCTGTCTTCTCCCATCTTGTAGGAGTATTRAGATTCCCAATACTCACTAACTTGTTCCCTTTTATATACGTTTTAAAGATCAGAACTGGGGTCTCCAGGCTTCAGTGGCAAGCGCTTTTACCCACAAACCAGTCTCCAAAGCCTAGACTTTCTTTGGGATTTAGGAATTTACATAAGCATTTGTCTTAAGCCAAAGGACAGGTATAAGTACCAGCTAAGGATTTCTAAAGACACCTAAAACTTGAAGGCCAGGCCTGATGAGGGTCACAGATTATAGACCTTTTTATGACTTTCTYCAAATACTCCTTTTGCCATTTTCCTCCTCTGTGTTATAGCAAAGACTATTGGATTGCTCCTGAGTCTTTCCAGGAAGAATACAGCAGCCTTTAGGGACTGGGACCTACCCATAGTCCTGGCTTGCAAAAGCCAAGATGGGAGAGCTTCTGCAAACTGCTGAAGATGAAGGGCCACAGCTGACATCATATAGGCCCCCTTTTGCTCCCTTTCTCTTTGGAAATCTGATGTTGAAAACAATTCAAACATGTTATGAAAACAAGCCAAAGGCCACCTGGATTTTTCCTTAGCTACGCCTGAGTACTTGTGCATTCCTGACATGCTCCATGCACTCTCCTGGGGACAGTGACACAGCAAGGGCTGTGATGCTTCTTTGGACTGTGGGAKCTGTCTACTGAGCTGCAGTCTTCACAATCTTGAGGAGATCTTTCTCTGAATCATCACACAGAGAGTGCCCTGGTGATCAAAGTACTGCATCGGGATGCTTCATCTTGGTGTCAGCTGGGTCTCACTCGAGTCACCTAGGAGACACACCTCTGAGTGTGTCTGTGAGTGCAGTTAAGAGATGATTGCATGAAGCAAGAAGATCCATCCTGAATGTAGGCAGCACCATCTGTGGGCTGGGTCTCAGGGAAAACCAAAGAACGAAGTGCACATGTGCATATGTCTGTACTACCTTACTGGGCGCATGCATGGCATGCTTAACTGTCCTTTGTACCATCTTTGCCGTGATGGGCTGTGTCCTCTCAGACTGTGAGTCCTTCCTGCTCTAATCACAGTTGTCAGATGATATGTCACAGCACTGGGAAGGAATGATGGAAAGGAACACAATACTTGCCCACGGAAGGAACACATCGGGAAGGGCCAATCTTTTTAAGAAGTTAAACTTTTGCCATACTCTGAGATCTCTCTGTACCTTCCTCTCCAAGGCTCAGCATTCTGACTCCACTCAAAAGGCACCCCTGGGCCAAGCATGGTGACRCACACCTTTAACCCTAGCACTCAGGAGGGGGAGGGAGGCGGCTCTTTGAAAGCTCAAGGCCTGTCTCATTCATGTCGTGAGTTCTAGGTCAGCTAGAACTATATAATAAGACTCTTAAAAATAGAAACAACAAAAGCCCCACAATACAAACAGAGAGAAGAGTGTCTTATTTCTTCAAGCCGTGCTTCAGCTCCATCTAATTGTACCCACTCGTTCACAGTCCTTCTTTCTAGTTTTTCTCACTCTCTGCTTTATTTATTTACCCACCCTGATGTAGTTTGCTCTTCCTTTCTGCTACAAAGGCTCTGCTGACTTCACAATATGATCGACTAATCGTCCTATTGTAATCAAGATTTGGGTATTTTGAGATATTCTGCCATTCTGCTAAAAGTGGTCTTGCACGACTTTTATCAGAAGAGGCATGGAACACGATAGATATGGGTGATTGCTTAATGGAATCCCTGGCTGATAAGGGTCACCTGTGTCCACCCCATTACACACAATATGCTCATTGTGTTTGGCCTTAGGGTTGATGAAGAGTCCCAGCTGTTCCACAGTCCCCCTCCTGATTGGCAGTGTCATTTTTAAGCTTTTCATGTCTTTTTGGTTGTGTATTGATTTCCTGCATCCGGAGCCTGGTGCAGTCAAACACACATTTAAAAGCCTCTTTGGCATTTGGGTGGTCTCTTTTGTGATGGGACTGTTCAAAAACAGTTGCCAGTTTTCATTTTAGCATTTTGTTAATTTGTTGAATGTTTCCCTTCAAATTTCCTAATTATCGTTTACGTTTCTAGGGGGTACTCGTGTGTCTACAKGGCTGTGAGCATGCAGAGGTGTCAGGACAACTTTCACAGCTGGCTCCCCCTCCCACCGTGAGATCCTGAGTCTGAACCCAGGCTGTCAAGCTTGCAGCAAAGTGCCTTTCCCTACTGAACCAGTATGCCGGGTCAGCATTCTGCATATTGTTGGTCCAATGTGTAGGAAATTCGTTTTATTTTTTTATATTTTTCTGTGTGGACTACTGCTATTTTCGGGCATATTTCGGGCTTTGCTTCACTATAGTAAGGTGGATTGTGGCTATCTCACACTTCTGCTGAGTGAATCTATTTACAACAGTGGTRGAGTCGGGACCCTGCCATCTCASGGAAACTGGGCCTAGAAGAACAGATTCGGTTCTGGGTCCTGAACTGCTAACCAAGTACCATCAAGTACTACCAAGTATTACCAAGCAGTAGCACCCTTCACACTGGTGGCCACAGCAAGAGGTTTGGGGCGACCTTCCCTGGCCAGCYGCACAGCTGCCCTTCTGAGACTGAYGGGGTTTTGATGGCTGCACTCCCAAACACTGGCTTTCATGTTAGGCTCCATAGAACGTTTGTTTTCCAGTGGCTCAGCTCCATGCAGCCCTGCTGCAGAGTGCGATGTCTGGAGCCAACAGCATCCATAACTTGGTTGAGGTCTAAAGTGAACTCACTTCTAGCAAACTCACCATGTAAAAGTGCAGTGTCTGTCCCACATCCAAGAGAGACTAACACAGAGACTTAGGCCATGTATAGAACATTTTAATACRCAGGTCATGTTACCATACATTAGAGCAATGCCTCAAAACACAGTGCAATTCTACAGGGAGACACATACGTATATCCCCGAACATTAAACCTCATCTGGACACACTCACACGAGGCAGGCATGATTGTACTTTGTCTAATAATAGCTTATAAAAAAAGTTCACCGAGAGGGTTGGGCATGAGCTGAATTACTGCTGTAAGGAGCTAACTGCTGCTTGGTTTGATTGGTTGCCTGTTTATCTATGCAACAATTAGACCCCAAA